>JAQIUQ010000566.1:102500-139972 GCA_030378365.1 Hybognathus amarus
GAAACTCGGTACACTCATAGATCACATCAGGCCAAACAACTTTTCGTGCTCTAAGTTTTACGACAGTTCGGACGGAAGTACGGGAATTATGTTTTTTTTTTTAAATAATTGTCCTAGAAAAACATCAAATTACAACCCATGCTGTTACCAATCACCACCAAACTCGATATGCATGAAGTCAAGACATTGAGGATGCTATATTCCGGACGGATTTTTGATATCTCGAACGGTTTGGCCGTGGCGGATTTTTTTGACTAAAAAAGGACACATAAAGTGTGTTATAACTTGGTTAGTTTTACTGACAGTTACAAAACTTGCCGTGTATATTGTTCTATTCAAGCCAAACAACTTTCTAATTAACAATAATAAGCTCAAACCCACAGAAAGTCAGATATTGTAGTTTGAATATGATCATGTTCTTTCTAAACCTAGGCCTGTCACACAGTCTGTGTGTGTGTGTGTGTGTGTAGGGGGAGGGGGCTTAATCATTTCACTGTGTGTCTGGCCTGCTAAAGTAAATACATTTCTTAAGCCTGGTATTTTTTACATAAGTTTTTATTTTTATTTTTTTTATAAGTAAAGGCATATAACCTGTTTAATTGTAGTGCATTGACAATAGTTTTATATAATTAGTGTATTAATTAAATTAACTTGGTCCATAAATCAAAAAAGTAAGTAAATAAATCAAAAAGGAAGTGTGTTAAAACTTCTGCATACATTAACTGATCTTGATGAAACTTCAGCAGTGTGTTCGTTGTAAGAGGTCGATCACATAGATGTGAGTCAAATATATGGCGCCACCAACTGGCAGCAGAAAGTGTTTCACTTTCAAAATGCTTTGAAATCGCACTCTTACTTTTACCCGATTTGCTTCAAATGTAAACACACGCCAGATGAAGAGCTGTGAAAGCATTATTCAATATCTAAGATAATGTTGCCATAGCAACGCATCAAACTTTAACATTCCTTTTTTTGATGATTTTGAGTCTCTTCAGCGGCTTTTGGGGCCCTTAATGGGTTTGAAAACTCTTGAAACTTTGCACACAGGTCAGATCCCACAGCCATCAGAGCCGGGCTGAAGATGGTACCCGGGTGTGGCAAGGGGGCTAGACAGCGCCCCCTGGAACGGGGTCCAAAAACTTGGTCCATAAATCAAACACGCTTGCATGTAATAATATGAAACTCAGTACACATGTTGATCTCATCGTTTCATATATTCATATATTCTCCTCAAGCCGGACAACTTTCTAATTTACACTCATGAGCTAGGACCCACAGAAAGTCAGATATTTTGGTTTGAAAATGTTGAGTGTCTCTCTGAGCCTACACTTCTGTATGGCAAGCCCTTTAACATTTAAAAGCTAAGTTTGACTATTCGTAATTAACATTGTAGATATCAACAACGTCTTTCTAGTCGTAATTACATTTTGGATAGTTTGTATTATCATTTAAGATATCTGTAACGTAATTGTGACTAGTCGAAACGACAGATAGAGTATGGCAAACCGTTTTAACATTTAATCATTTTAACCTACTAGTCTCTATTTTCATGCTACTAGTACTTATTTTTAGATACTAGTATCTATTCCATTAAGTACTAGTACTTATTCATTAGCTACTAGTGCTTATTCTTTAGATACTAGTGCCTTTTCTTTAGATACTAGTGTTTATTCTTTAGGTACTAGTACCTTTTTAAAGATACTAGTACTTATTCATTAGACACTAGTCCTTATTTATTAGATACTAGTACTTATTCATTAGATGCTAGTCCTTATTCATTACATACCAATGCTTATTAATTAGTTACTAGTACTTATTCATTAGATACTAGTACCTATTAAATAGATACTAGTACTTATTCATTAGACACTAGTACTTATTTTCAATGGTGACTAGTAACTATTCTTTTGTTACTACTAGTCACATTTTTTCCATTGACTTCTATGGTGATCTGTCATTCAGATATCAACTATTTCAGTTCTGACTAGCATGTTAGTATGTATTCCAATTGTGGAATACATACTAGTATGTATTCCAAAAGCAGGGGTTACGTTTTTGCACGGTCGTGCAGAATAACCCTAAAGGCACCAAGGTGGCGGGTGCCACCGGCTTTATATATATATATATATATATATATATATATATATATATATATATATATATATATATATATATATATATATGAATATAGCTGCGAGCAGCGATGGAGGGCCAAAGCCGGCGGTTACCGCCATCCCGGTGCCTTTAGGCACCGGGGTTGAGTGCCACCGGCTTGGGCCCGCAATGGCTGCTCGCAGCTATATTTTGTTTGTTAATCATTGACAGTCAAGGCTAGTTTACCATAGCATATCTGTGTCCTCTCTCTGCAGTATATATGAGGAACCCTCAGATGCCATACGGCTCTCCTCAGACCCGGGTCAACTTTATTCCCACGGCAATCATCTGGAGGCCAAATGCATAGTGGGATGGGTTCCTTCCCCCAGAACAACACCATGGGTAACTATGGGCCGCAGGGTGCCCAGTATGGACCTCAAGGTTAGCAGCTTTGTTTTGATTAAATATTTGACTTAAGAACATGAAAAACATGTTTCACTTTTATTACCCTAGCCTATAACCCCAAAATCTACTTAACAGGTTACCCGAGGCCACCAGGTTATGGAGGCATGCCAAATGCTAACTATCCAGGTGGTCCTGGCATGAGTGGATCCATGAACCCTATGGCTGGGCAGGGTGGAGGAGGGCCGTATGGAGGGATGCCTCCAGGACGCATGGGTCCAGGGCAGATGGGTACGAGGCCATACGTCCCTGGCATTGCCCCCAACATGGGTGGCATGCCCCCTCAGGTGGCATCTGGAATGTGTCCACCACCGGGAATGAACAGAAAGCCTCAGGATCCTGCTGCAGCGGGCATGCACCACGGCCCATCCAACTCCATACACAGGTAGAGTGCACCACATGCTGCTTTAAACCTAAACTCATAGAATGAAGCACAATTCCTGTAACCCTGGTTAGCAGAAATTTCTATTTTAACCCCTTAACCAGATTTCTCTTCTGTTTGCGAATTCGAATCATTTTTATGCAGCTAAACTCCGGGAAAGTTTTCAGTTATCCACTAAGCAAATCCTTTCAAACAATCAGTACAAAACAGTTCTTGTATGTCATGAAATCCAGGCTTCTTTCCATCAGAGATGGCAGAGAGAAAAGTGACTCAAGGCCAGTTTTCAGTGAATTATTCATTCCATTGTTCTTCCCGCTTTAAATATTCTGTCAAACTCTGTGATTGTTTCTGAAGAGCGTGAGCCCTCACGCGTCTGCGCTGTGAAATACAGACTGAACGGAACGTCGAAACATCCCACCATGGCCAGATGATATGCAAACTACATTCTCCAGCTTGGATAAAGCAAACCAGCTTCTCGCTGAGTAAAGTTTTGATGGATGCGAATTGTAATCAAGGTAAACACGATTGCAGTAACGTACAGGAGTCGTACAGTACGCACGCGTGAGTCCGTTTTTATTGATGCGTAACCAAACCGTGCACGTGCACTCTTAATCGCACATTGCATTTATACATAGACATATTTTAGTACATTCACATTGTTTTTGCTCAAACATTCCAGGAAAATGTTGCTGTGTTTAGTAATCTCTGAATGGATTCTGTACTGTAGTAAGACATAGTATCCAAAATAAAAGGTTGTTTACACAATATATGTGGGTGCACTGTGCATAATTTATATTTTATATATAAATACACACACATGCTTGTATATATTTAAGAAATATTTTCATGTATATACTGTATATAGATTTATATCTAATTTATTTTATATATAAATATTTTATATATAAATATATATTTTTTAAATATACATGCATGTGTGTGTATTATTTGTTTATATATATATATATATACACACACACACACACATACACACACACACACACACACACACACACAAAATAATTACACACAGTGCACCCACATATATTATGTAACCACCAACTTTTATTTTGATGCGATAATCGCGATTAATCGTTTGACAGCCTGAAAATGATGTAAAAACACAGCTCCACTGACATCACTCCTATTGGTTGTCACTTGCAAAAATGGCTCTTCATTTGCATAAAGTTAAACATTTCTCAACTTCTGTCGCGTCGTCAGATTTATCGTTTTTCTTTCAACGCTTTTATACAACCCGAAAAGGTGGGAAAGAGGACAAATAATGCAGAGTTTGCTTGATTTTTACATTGAAATTCTGCAGTTGCAAAACCATAACATCCTGGATGGACTGCCGGTAGAATCAGACATGCTGCAAAGATTTTACATTCCAGGGGAGCACAGCTGGAGTCCGTCTGATCATACTGAGAGAGACAATGGAAGATCATCTGAGTCGTTTAAACCATTTAAATTTTGTTTAATTCGTCTGTCTCCTAGACCGCCTGGATTTCCTGAACATGAACCAAGGAATGATGGGAGCTGGGTCTCCATATGCACCACCCATGAACAGCATGCAGGGTATGATGAATCAAGACAGGGCCGTACCCAATGCCTGGCAACATGTCCAATAACTCTGCAGGTAAGCGCTGAACGTGCTCGCAGACTACTTCCTGTATTTTTATTCACACATCTTTTTTTTTTTTTTTTTTTTTAATTAAAGTTGCCCACAATGACAATGTTTTTCCATTTGTCTCATAGGCATGGCTCCCAGTCCAGAGTTTGGCATGGAAGAAACTCAACCAATCGCAGAAGCTGAATAATAAAGTGGATGGGACTCCGTAAGATCGAATCAAAAAAGGTAAAGAGCTATTATTGAAATGGGTCTTGGGCTTATTGTTTTTGGCAAACATGCCTCTCTTAAGCTCAAGAACATGGGCGTCCCTGAGCTCTGTGAACAGCGCTTGAGTGATCATCTGTGTGGGAGGGCTGTGAATGCTGGAGAACGTACATGGGGAGGAATGCACATTCAGGGGTTTTGAAATTGCTCCCTGCAGTCCTGCCTTTATGCATCATTAATGAAAATGCTTTTCCACTGAAATGCACATACACACCGTGTTGATCTATCCGTGCATTGATGCCCTGTTTATAAAAATTGCATGCTTTTTCAAGCAGGAATCTACTATATGCATCCATTTTTAATTTTCTTATCCTTGCAGAAGTCGAGTTCCTCCACCACCACTAATGAGAAGATAACCCGTCTGTATGAGCTGGGTCCGGAACCAGAGAGGAAAATGTGGGTGAATCGTTACCTCGCGTTTGCTGAGGAGAAAGCCATGGGCATGAACAACCTCCCCGCGGTGGGCCGCAAACCCCTCGACCTCTTCGCCTCCACGTGTCCCGTCAAAGAGATTGGTGGCCTCACTCAGGTGTGGAGATGAACTTCTCCTGATATGGTAGCTGTAAATTACAGAATGGTTTCATTAGGAGTTATTTGTGATTTGCATATGAAAATGCTTACTTTGGAGTTCACTAAAGGTCTCTTCAGCCTGTCACAGTCATTAAATTGTGTCTGTCTGCTGTTTTCAGGTGAACAAGAATAAAAAGTGGAGGGAATTAGCCACTAACCTAAACGTGGGCACATCCAGTAGTGCGGCCAGCTCTCTAAAGAAACAGTACATCCAGTGTCTCTACGCCTTTGAGTGCAAGATCGAGCGAGGGGAAGACCCTCCACCTGACTTCTTCAACACTGACCCTAAAAAGAACCAGGCTAAGGTCCAGCCCCCGTCACCAGGTCAGTGCAGAAACTGGTTTTGGATGTTAAACCTTGGTCTGAAACTAAATACAATGCCATTCTATAAACAGATGTGATGCAAAAAGGCCGATTTCACAAGCTGGTTCTTCAGTCTTTTGAGATGGGCGTTGTGCAATATTATTGGTCTTCAATGTGCATTAAACATCAAATATGTTCTCACTGATTGTGAGATTTGCTGCTTGCTTTCAGCATTTCTCCGTCTGGTGTAAGATTACCACAGTGTTTGAAGCATATGGGTTAATGCGTTAGTCAGTTTCCCAAATGCAGGTACAATGTTTTCATGATGTCCAGGAAAGCTGACGTAATCAGAGTTGAAAGACGATAACTGCCTGGACATAAACCTCTTCCCATTGGCTTTATAATGCACCTGTAACAGCTAGATTTATGTGGTTGTAAATGTGACATTATAATGTGCATGTCTTGTTTAATGGAATTTTGCTTTGTGGTTTAATACAGCTGGTTATGTTTGAACGCCAACATTTCACGTTCATTTCTTGTCGTTTATAGTGATTTATTGTACTGCTTGCTACCTCTCCTTTCTGATGCATGTTATATATGAAGATATTGAGCCTGGGTGTTAAAGGGATACTACATGTTTTTTTGGATATAGGCTCATTTTACAACTCCACCAGGGTTAAACTGTTGAGTTTTACCATTTTCAAATCCATTCAGACGATTTTCTGATATTTAGAATAATATCAGTAACCAGACAGTTTTTGGTCTCATAGACTTCCATAATATATTTTTTCCTACTATGGAAGTCAATGACACTAGAAACTGTCTGGTTACTGATATTATTCTAAATATCAGAAAATTGGCTGAATGGAATTGAAAATGGTAAAACTCAACTGTTTTGTAAAATGAGCCTATTTCCAAAAAATGTGGAGTGTCTCAAGGAGACTGCTGGGTTATGCACTCCATTCGATCCATCCAGCTGTTTTTCAATCCAAAAACACGTCTCGTGTAAAAGAGAGTGAGTTCTGTTGAAACTAAGATTACAAGAGAAATGGGGCGAGTTAAAGGGGGTCCCCTGTGATGTAGGGCATGTCTGCTTGGCACAGTGTCACGAGCTCCCCGACTCCCCTTCCGGCAGATTGTGTTCTCCTGGCCTCGGGATTCAGAGGCAAACCCCTGAGGGCTGAACCGAGGCGAGGGGGTCGGGGTGTGTGTGAACGGAGGGGTTAGTGATATGTAAAGTCAAGCTGGGTTTTTCTTCATCTTTTCCCACCCTCCCCCCTCTTTATCTGTGTTTGAGGGATATCCCTGCCCAGAGGAGGGAGGCTGAGGTATTGTGCCGCGTGTTAAAGAGCATGTGTGAAGTGTGAGATACAGTTACGTCTGACCTGGCAGTGACCCCAATGTGTGTACGAGTTAATGAATGAAAGTATGAGTCATCCAACTGGCATGCCAGTAGTAATCGTCCTCGAGCTGGCCGCAAGATGAGCTGCAACATGTGGTGTACAAGCATGCTGTTCGTACACACTCATTTGTGTGTCTCTCGTCATCATTCCCTGCACTCTCGGACACGGACACACAAGCACATGGGCTCAAGTCTACTTAACCCTCAAACCGTCTTCACTTTATAGCCCTTAATCCTGTAATTGTGGACAAATGTGGGCACAGAGGACTCGGGTGTGATCCTAATTTTTATATCACTGTCTTTGATAAAGTTTTGTCTATACATTTATGATGTTTTTTTTTTATATTTTGGGGGTATTTTTGATTTATTTACTTCAAAAAGTACCTTATTTTCTATGTAAATTATTCTTATTTTTGTTTTATTTTTTTTAACTACATTAAAATATTATTCAAATAAGTTCTTAGAGCTAAAACCTAAAGATGAAGTGACTTTGCTGTCACCTGGTGTCTTATTTTGGCTTATTTTAGAATGCTCTAAATTACAGTTTTTCCCATTCATTTCTATGGGTGCCCATTTTTGACCCAAATACAAGAGTTTTCTTTCACTCCAGTTAACATTGTAGAATTGAGTAAAAAAAAATGTGTGTTCAGGAGGCAAACTTCGGAAAAGTAGCCAAGTCTTGTACCGCTCAGATCAAGGGAAGTGTTTTTTAAAAATAAATCAAAACTATTTTGCCCACATTTGTCCAGAATACGGTTTTAGGGTCAAACATGGTAATTATATTGGTTGGGATTGGCATGAGCACTCAAGAACTTAAAAAAGAGATAGTAAAGTTTAATCAGACTATCAAACACACTATCAGATCCAAAAAGCAAACAAATAGTGCTTATACAGAAAAATATGATCCAAACTATGATTGCCATAACAAAATGTCAGTTTTCCAGACAGTGATGAATTTATGATTTATTAAAATATATGTTTCTGGGTTGTTAGCCGAGAGACTAATGGTACACCAGAAGTAGGATTGTCAAAAAATGGTACTTCGGTACCAAGATTTTAGATACGTCTCAATGTAGTAATAATACTAATAATGTGTTGCTTTTTGCATCACCTTCAATGCAACCTTCAATGTTTATGTATTATTTGCTTATGATCATAAATGACCATAAATTGCATATTTTCATAAAAAAATAAACTCATTTAATATTTTTTAATAGTTAAATAAGGTGGAAAAATAGTTCCAACAGATTTAGCTGTGAACTGTAAAATGTTAATGTTATTGGTACTGACTTTTGGAAAATAGCGTGACATCCCTAACCGAATGTTTTGCTTATTAAAAAAAGTGCTATTAAAAAAATGATGCTCATTAATATCTGTTGAAATAGAATTCTCAATTGAAGAATTAAGACTTAGACCTGGAAACAGTTTTTAATAGTCACGAAATGCAAAAACACCAAAAAGGGGCCTCATTTGTTATGAATTGCATTGCCTGTTTATCTGAGTACTCAAGCGATCCAACTGACCACCCATGAGGCGTATTGCCTCATCTTTCTCAGCACATGAGTAAGCACTTAGCTGCTGGTTGAGTGGTAATAATGGAGACTCTGTCATGCTGTGATAAGGAGTTTCAAACCTTAGGATGCTACTCTCTGAGCACTTAGCTGGCAGAGCACCTCTCCCTGTGTCATCGGTGGGGGAAAGTCCTCAAATGAGATTAAGTGTCATGAAAAGCAGCTGATTTCAGGCTGGGGAAGGTTGCCAAATGAGCCGAGCTCAGCACATTTCCTTGAAAGTGTGTCGCATGCTGTCTGTCCACACTGACAGTGAAAGCGCTGTAGAAACAACAAACGCAGCACTTCAGAACATATTTGATGTTTATATTACAGCCATGTGGAAAGGGATTTTTGTTTTCTGGTACAGTGTTTACTATTCACACAATATGACCACCTAAACTTCCTCTTGGATTTGCTGACTGACAAATCTGATATTCCCCGTTCCCCAGCTGGATCAGGATCGTTACAGGGTCCTCAGACGCCTCAGTCGACCAGCAGTTCAATGGCCGAAGGTGGTGACCTGAAGCCCCCGACCCCTGCCTCGACACCACACAGTCAGATGCCACCCATGCCCGGTGCTAGGTACATGACAATACTATGCCTCTGTATTATCAGTTTTGGGACAGGACATTCAGAATTAATTTCAAGGGCCACAGTCTCTCATTTGAGCTTATCGTCATTGTCTCACACAGGAGCAGTGTGAATTTACAGGACCCGTTTGCTGATGGTGGGGATCCAGCTTTTTCCAGGCGTAACTCTGTAACCCCCAATTCAGGTTATCAGCCTGGTATGGGTGGACCAGACATGATGGGCCGCATGGGGCCTTATGAGTCGAATAAGGACCCCTTTGGTGGTATGAGAAAAGGTGACTCTTCTTGTTATATCCTTACAAAGTAATATTATGGATCTCTTTTGTAAGTTTTGTTTGTAATATGGAGTTATATCTCTTCTTTATGTTCTAGCCCAATTTATAAGAAGAAATCTTTATAGTTTTGCTGCTATAATATTGAGCCAACTCCATTACCAGTTTACTCAGTGTAGCCAGTTTGAATGTACTTTGCTACACTAACATTTGAAACTTTCAAATTGTCTGCTCTCAAAAAAAAAGCACATCCTATGAAACTTATCCCAATGTGACTGATTGTTAAAAGGCTTGGCACATTTTTTTAAACCTGAAATGTACTAATTGTACATAATATTTTAGTATATTAACGAGGATGTTCATTGTCTCTCTGCTTGCATTTTCAGCGGGTGAGCAGTTCATGAGCCCAAATCAAGGCTCAAATAGTGGCATGGGTGAACAATACAACCGAGGCGCCGCAGGACCGATGGGCAATATTCCGATGGGTCAAAGACAACAGTACCCGTATGGTCCAGGATACGACAGAAGGTGAGGGCGTTTATTTATGTTTTACATTTTTATTAAATGTAGCCATTGGATTTATCAGTAATGAAACAATGCTAAAATCTAATGATGTGTTAATATTTTGTAGCTTTGTAGGGATTTTGATGTTCCAAACCAAGAAGTAGTGTCTTCAGTTGCTATTTTTAAAATGCCATTTATTTATTTCCTTACAGACCAGACTCAAGTATGGGCCCGGATGGCAATATGGGTCCACAACCTAACATGATGCCTTCTGGTGCCGACGCAGGGATGTACTCACCCAACCGGCCCCCACAACAGCAGAGGTAAGCATTTAATTAAACTACACATAAAACTTTCTAAATGTTTATTTGCTTAAAATTAATATTTATATTGTTTGATACTTACTATTAAACATCTATGCTTTTTGGGGCTTTCTAAAACTGGATGTATTTTTTTGGTTTGCAGGCATGATTCTTACAGCAATCAATACCCTGGCCAAGGTGCTCCCCCTTGTGGACCATACCCAAACCAACAGTCAGGAATGTACCCACAACAACAACCGGTCAGTGCAACATAACCTTTTAAGGGATTCTCCACTTTTTTTTTTTTTTTGGAAATAGGCTCATTTTACAAAACATTTGAGTTTTACCGTTTTCAAATCCACTGAGCCGATTGTCTGATATTTAGAAGTATATCAGTAACCAGAGAGTTTCTGGCCTCATTGACTTCCATAGTAGGAAAAAAAATATACTTTGGAAGTCAATGAGACCAGAAACTGTCTGGTTACTGATATTCTTCTAAATATCAGAAAATCAGCTGAATGGATTAAAAAACAGTAAAACTCAACTATTCAACTCTGGGGGAGCCTATTTCCCAAAAAATGGAGTATCCCTTTAATATTGCATTATTGGTAATTGTGTTATTGCCCGAGATCTAAAAAAACGTTCTCTCATATAGAATTACACGCAGAAGAGACCGGTCGATGGCGTTTATGGTCCTCCTGCAAAGCGTCATGAAGGGGACATGTACCCGTTTAGTGGTCAGCAGCAGGGACCCCCGGCCCCAGGTGGACCTCAGTCCCAACCAGATATGTATAACCAGTATAATACCTATCCAGGCTCCGACAGACGCCCGCCTGGCCCACAGAGCCAATTTCCTTTTGGTTTCGACCTAACCAATCGAGGTCGAGGACCTAACATGGGTGGTCCAAACTCCCAGCCATCCATGCAGCCGCAGATGATGGGTAGCTCCATGAGTGTGCCCTCAGTCCCCGATGGACCCCAAGGTCCCATGTGGCCTGGGCGTAATGAGATGAACTACCCAAACTATCATAATCGCCAGGGGCCACCTGGTGTCCCTTCTCAAGGTCAAGGCTACCATAGCATGAATCGTTCTGAAGACATGATGCCTTCAGATCAGCGCATGAACCATGAGGGATCTTGGCCTGGTCATGTTAACCAGCGTCAGCCCCCATACGGGCCTGGGAGCTCTGGGCCACCAATGTCCAGAACTCTTCAACCCAACTATCAATCCTCTCAGAACCACATTCCACAAGTGTCCAGCCCTGCACCCATGCCAAGACCAATGGAGAATCGGACCTCACCCAGTAAGTCTCCATACATGCACTCGGGGATGAAAATTCAGAAGGCTGGACCTCCAGTTCCTGCCTCACACATTGCCCAGCCGTCAGTGCAGCCCCCTCTGATTCGGAGAGAACGTCGCATTCCCACCTGGTTCAATAGAGGCCTCGCAGCCCATTCTGAAACCACGTCGTCGGCTTACCATGAAAGATATTGGTAAGAGGGTCAAAGCAACGTTCTAATGAATACTTGTGTCTTGGTCCAATTGTAGAGTGTTCTGAAAGGTTTTGTTTCGTTTCAGGAACACCAGAGGCTTGGCGAGTCATGATGTCCCTCAAATCAGGCTTGTTAGCTGAGAGTACATGGGCTTTGGATACCATTAATATTCTTCTCTATGATGACAACAGCATTTCTAACTTTAACCTGAACCAGGTCAGTAAGTTCTATAGATGACATACCTAGGGATTGGGCAGGTTGGTCAACTAGGGACTTATCTTTAATATATCTGTTTTAATTGCAGCTTCCTGGCTTTCTCGAGCTTATTGTTGAGTACTTCCGAAGGTGCCTCATTGAGATCTTTGGCATCTTGAAAGAGTACGAGGTTGGGGACCCTGGGCAGCGTACCTTAATTGACCCAGATGCCATTGACCCTGAGATGTCTGATGAGGAGGGGCCAGAGGCAGAGCAGATGGAAGAGGAGGACGAGGATGATGATGAGGATGATGTAGAGATGGACCCTGTTCATACGTCACAAGTCCAGGTCAAGCAGGAGAAAGAGGAGCCTATGCAGGGGGAGAACTCAAATGACATAGAAGAAAGGGAAGCCAATGAGGCTTCATGCAAAGACCATCTCAGATCATCAACCCCATTGCTGGACACAAGTGCCCCCCAGGAGAGGCCAAAGCAAGCTAGTAAATTCGACAAGCTCCCCATCAAGATATTAAGGAAAAAGACCCGTTTGTGATAGGGCGCACTAGTGAATTGGGGTCGGCGGCAAGCTTTTGACAGTGGTCTTATCCATTGGAGTGTAGGTGGTGGTGACACCACTGAGCACATACAAACCCACTTTGAGAGCAAGATGGAACTCTTGAAGCATCAGAAACGGTTCCCGGTGAATGTTGGAGCCACGCAAGAAGGCATCAGTTACGGATATTGCTCAGAAGGCGCAGACAAATGAAGAGCAACCTCAATCGTCCTCAAATCAACTCTTGTCAGAAGCTAAAAGTGCTATAACAGAAAGTACGTCGGCAAGTATGACGGCCACGTTCGACGACGTCCTGTCTGCGAGGCGAGGCTCTGTGACCGAGGAGGCGGTCAGAGGCGACAAGGAGAAAAATACTTTTCTCTTGGAATCGATCTTGCGCAGCAGAGTCGCAATATCAAGATCTTGGAAGACGAGCCACACAGCAAGGATGAGACGCCGCTGTGTACGCTCTCGGATTGGCAGGACGCCTCGCTCGCCGCTGCATCTGCGTCTCCAACATTATCCGCAGCCTTTCCTTTATTCCCGGCAACGATCAGGAGATCTCGAAGCATCCAGGGCTTTTGCTGTTACTCGGTCGGCTCGTGCTGTTGCACCATCGGCATCCCGAGCGCAAGCAGGCGCCGGTTACTTATGAAAAAGAGAGGAGGAAGACGAAGGCGTGAGTTGCGAGCGAGACGGAGTGGTGGTGGGACTGTCTGGATGTTTTGCGGGAAAACTGCTTGGTGACGTTAGCCAACATCTCAGGTCAGCTGGACCTCTCCATCTACCCTGAAAGTATTTGCTTGCCCCTGCTAGATGGCTTGCTCCACTGGGCCGTGTGCCCTTCGGCCGAAGCGATCGACCCCTTCCCCACGCTGGGGCTCAACGGGACGCTGTCTCCCCAGAGGCTTGTCCTGGAAACCCTTAGTAAGCTTAGCATCCAGGATAACAATGTTGACCTCATTCTGGCTACGCCGCCTTCAGCCGCTTGGAGAAGCTCTACGGCTCCCTCGTGCGCATGGTCGGTGAGCGCAAAGTGCCCGTGTGCAGGGAAATGGCGGTGGTGCTGCTAGCTAATCTGGCGCAAGGCGACAGCGTGGCGGCCCGGGCTATCGCGGTGCAGAAAGGAAGTGTGGGAAACCTTCTTGGCTTCTTGGAGGACAGTCTTGCAGCCACCCAGTTTCAACAGAGTCAGGGCTCGTTACTGCACTTACAGGGTGCGCACTTCGAGCCCACGAGCGTGGACATGATGCGGCGGGCGGCACGAGCCCTGTACGCTCTCGCCAAAGTGGACGAGAACCACTCGGAGTTCACGCTGTTCGAGTCGCGGCTACTGGACATATCGGTGTCCCCACTTATGAACTCTTTGGTGTCCCACGTAATCTGTGACGTACTTTTTCTGATCGGCCAGTCATGACAGCCGTGGGGTGATTCGTGCGTTTCCCCACTCGTTTTTTTAATGTGTGTGTGTCTGCGTGAGTGGAGAAAATTTAACAGCGAAACTGACTTGACTGTATGTTCATTGTTTTTTTTTTTTTAATTTATGCAAAATCACCTCAGATTCCACTGTCTATCCTTGCTTCGCTCCAAAGGAAGGATGTACCATTGAGTCACGATGGATTCGAACACGTATACGAATGAAACTAAACAAGGATGTGCCGATCGAGATCCTTACCTGCGAGAGCGCGCTGCCCTTCGGACGTTTTTTTTTTTTGTAAGGAAAAATAAAATTACAGAAAAAACAAAACTGTAACCAAAGTTGCTGTCACGTTTACAGTGAGTTTGGGGAGAAATGGTGCCCGTGTACACACCTTCCAGGTGAGGGAGGGCACGGAGCGACCGTAATCTGGTTCTTGGAGGCTAAATGGACTTGCAGACTCTGGTGTGTGGTATAAATTGCTGTATCTTTGATTAAATATATACTTAGCCCTAAAGGAACCAGGTCGTTGGCTGTGAACAGAAATGTAAATGGGAGGCCTGTGCAGTAGATTGTAGGACTTTTTTTCTGTACTGTACACCTTAAAACTGTAAACATACTGTAATAATACTGTTTCACACTGAGATAATGCTGGCTTGGCAGCAAAAAAACTGTAGTTTTTAAAAATGATGATTTTAGTTCATGTTGAGAGAGGAAAAAATGGCTTTCCCCCCAAAGTAACGTGAACCTACAACACCCCGACCTCTTCTTTGTCCCTCGATTGTATGACTTGACCCTTAAAGAAATCACCTCTTAGGACTGGTCTTGAGCTCTAGATGCAGTCCAGGCTGCAGTGTATATAATGATGTTGTAAATTACACTTTGCTCTTTTTCTTTCTCTCTCATCTTATGGCGCTCTTCACCGTTTTTAATCTTTGACGAATTAAAGGTTTCACTCAACAGATCTCTCATTGCACATTGCCATGTGTTTATTTACCACCCTCCTCTCCTGACATCTCTGCTTGTAGGGATGCAATCTTTTGCCCTTGCGATCCCATACACATAACATTTCAGTTCCTTTTGTTCGAGCTGTCGAGGCGCATATTTCCAACCAGACGAGTCCATTAACTCCAACCGACTTCATCATCATATACAAAGATACAACACACACACGTTTGTTTCCCTCCCTTTCCCAGCGGTTTCCTTAGTCGATTCCAGTGCTATGGATTCATATTTGTATTTCAGATGATGTAGCTAAAATCTTGTTGTAAATTCCTTTTCCCCATTTTTGGCTTAATGAATATCATTTATTCCGTATGAAATCTTTATACTATATGTTCCACGTGTTAAGAATAAATGTACATTAAATCTTGGTAAAACGCTTGTGATTGATTTATTTGTATAAATTATCAGTTTTCGCAGTTTATGAATTTATACACGTTCTGCATTTTTGATTACCCAGATATTTTTACACTGTAAAAAGTGACCAAAGGCAGTTATAATGGAAGAAAAACGGTAATGCTCAGATGTATATGTTCAATTGTTACAATCCTACAAACTGTACGTGCAAAGTTGCTGTCCTGTAATTCCACATGACACGGTCAACACATTCATTTTCAAATACACAAAGTTACCTTAAAGGTCATAATCCTAATATGTATAACACATGTGACTGACAACTAAAGCTTGTTGCCTTAATGCCATTACAGAAATATATGGACAACCTCACAGCCCAATAACTCCTATTCAGGTAAGTGCTTACGTCTCACAATTCTGCTGGTAAACTTGTGAATGTCTTATTTAATTCCATTGCAAATGTATTCTGTAACCTGTAAAAATGTATTTCTGTTGTAATCAGTTATCCTCAAGTGCTATTGATAAGACTATGAATTATACACTGATTTGGCATCTATATGTATTAGTCTTTAGCTGTTTGGTGGAGGCCTGACTCTATAGTGTTTATGTACTCTAAAGACGATTCTATTTACTGCATATTGCAAGTCACATTTTTTCCCCACAGGATTAATGGTGTCCAATCGAAAGAAAACAGGCAGTTTGAAATGGAATAATTGGATGCTGTAAAAACACAGGCTTCTGTAGGCTGCCAAAATTATATCAAGTAGAATATGAAATTAATGCAGTTTTCAAAGAGAAGTTGATTAGTATAGTTAGGTTTTGTATTTTCATAAAATTGATTTTTTTTTTAAATAAAAAACAAATACAATCCATTGGATAGTGAAGTCCAGCGCATTGTAATACACAAAAAGGCGCTCATGCAATCCCCAATGTGGCCGAGCATTTTAAAAGCAATATCTTATTTATCTCGCATAGCATACAATTAAAATGACTGAAATGACGATAAAAATAGATGCATATATAAGTTTTTATTTTGTTGAAGTTGTATTTTATACTTTTTTTACTTTCTTTTTCTTGCTAAACATGCAGAGATGTCATCTAATTTGCCTCATGCTAGCAATGAACACGTGGTTGCATAGCCTACAATTAAAATGACTGACCAAAGTCAGTTTTATTTTGTTTCAGAAGTTGTATTTTATACTTTTTTATTTCAATTTTTTTCTTTTTTTCTTGCTAAACGTATAGAGATCATAACATATCCGTGTTTTGCCTCATGCTAGTAATGAACACGTGGTTGCATATCTCCTTAGAAATGGAAATATCAGAGCACGCAATGTTAATCCCACTGCGCCATCTAGCGGTTATAAACGGATAACTACAAATGCCGGGCAGGGATGAGTGCAATGGATGCTGATTATAAAGATTGGAGCCATCTTTTCACACACTACCGAAAGATACAGGAAAGCAATTCGCAGAAACCGCTGGAATCCAGATAGCGAAACGTGGATTTTGGGGTAAAATTATAGGCCTACCCGGAATATTGTAGTTCTTTAATTTGTTGGGATTGGCGATTAACCCGCGTAGAAATGTACACATGTTCGATTTCTGAACACGTGCCAAGATCCACTTGTTAATTCCATAAAGGTACAGTGTCGAGGCCAACTTCTTTTAATTTAAGAAGATAATGGATTGTTTTACTCCTGTTTTCGCTGTTTCTCCTATGATAGTCATGCAGATGCGCTGCCTCTGTCGGGCTGAAGGGGGAGTGTGTTCTTGCGGGGAAATGACGTCAACGCTCTATTTTCCTTTGTCACGCAGAAGCTGTTACTTTTCTCAGCGCAATCATCAACGTAGATGATTTATGTGGTTCAAATAACAATATTTTGAGTTTCTGTTAATTAGACCAAAATCTTATTGTGTATTAACTCACGTTTAATTTCAATGAACTAAAAAAAAATCAAGGCATCCAGCCAGGTCACTTACTATTTAAAGTTAAACTGATGTTAAAACTATATATATATATATATATATATATATATATATATATATATATATATATATATATATATATATATTATATAGGAACACCATTATTATGGTATATCTGTGTTTGACCCCTTTTCTCCTTCAGAACTGCCTTAATTCTACATGGCATTGACTCAACAAGGTGCTGAAAGCATTCTTTAGAAATGTTGGCCCATATTGATAGGAAAGTATCTTGCAGTTGATGGAGATTTGTGGGATGTACATCCAGGGCACGAAGCTCCCGTTCCACCACATCCCAAAGATGCTCTATTGGGTTGAGATCTGGTGACTGTGGGGCCATTTTAGTACAGTGAACTCACTGTCATGTTCAAGAAACCAGTGTGAGATGATTCCAGCTTTGTGACATGGTGCATTATCCTGCTGGAAGTAGCCATCAGAGGATGGGGACATGGTGGCCATAAAGGGATGGACATGGTCAGAAACAATGCTCAGGTAGGCCGATGATGGATCCATGTTCTCATTCTGTTTACGCCAAATTCTGACTCTACCATCTGAATGTCTCAACAGAAATCCAGACTCATCAGACCAGGCAACATTTCTCCAGTCTTCAACTGTCCAGTTTTGGTGAGCTCTTGCAAATTGTTGCCTCTTTTTCCTATTTGTAGTGGAGATGAGTGGTACCCGTGGGGTCTTCTGCTGTTGTATCCCATCCGCCTTGTGCGTGTTGTGGCTTCACAAATGCTTTGCTGCATACCTCGGTTGTAACAAATGGTTATTTAGGTCAAAGTTGCACTTTGAATTAATATTTGATTTGATTATTCCATCATCAGTTTAATGTGTATTTCCTAGAAAGGTGGAAACATTAATTATTGTTCTGCAAATTCTTTTCTGTGTGTGTATTCTTCATGTTATGATTTTACTTTTGGTCCAAAGGGTAAAATGAAGAATTAAAAGAGGTTGCACACATTTATGCACTTCCCTGTTCTTTTGCTTGTGATATTCTCTATTTTTATTACAGAGAAAAAAATGTATTCTTATAACTCAAGAATTCAGAATTCAACGATTCAAACAACATTTATTTTACACGATACAGGTTAACATTATTAAAGAAAAGATAGCCTAGATATTGAATGTCACTGAAGTTGGACCGTGTTATTGGACGCTATACCATCATCCACACGAAGAGCTTTCAAAACAAACACCAGCGTGTAATACTCGGAGGTTTCACACGATTATGCCATGAGCATCTATTACACACACAGCCTGTGAGGAGCATCTGAGGACTATAGCGTCACATCCTGCGTGCCATCATCCACATCATCCGTGCGGAGAGATAAATCTGTGCAGCGGATCATCTATTATAATAATATTGTGCTCTAAATGTAAACATCGATCCTCATTCACATGAGAAGCGGAACCGGAGCGGAAGGTGAAGCGTGCGTTTGCGTAAAAAACAAATTACCGAAGCCGCTGGTTTTTAATCGAACTATGTAGAGAGGACGCGTTTGTGACGTAGTCGCTGCATATCGCGTTACGTCACATGCTGGTAAATCCGTCGCGCTCTTCGCGATCTGTTTGCCAATAAAGCGGGACGCGGTCGGCGTGTGCGCGTGCCGTGTTTGTGTAATGACACTATTAAGCGACATCTATCCGCTCGTGACGCGCAGCAGCTGATGTTTGATGGACCCTGAGCGCCGTAAATGATGAAAAACCGCGAATATCAGCAAATAGATCCTCAGGCACTCGCGACCCCGACGCCTCCACCGCGACCTCTTCCCGAGCACAAGCCCAAACGAGCCCGGAGAAAATGGGAGGTGTTTCCGGGAAGAACCGCTTCTACTGTGACGGTCGCATCATCGTGGCGCGTCAGAGCGGCGTCTTGCCGCTGACACTGGGACTCATCCTGCTCACCAGCGGACTCTTCTTCGTCTTCGAGTGAGTCTGATTTCTGCCTTTGGCTGCTGGCTTGTTGATAGGACAAATAAGCAGGTAGTGAGGTGTTGTACTGTATACATGCACAGCAATATAGGCCTAGAGGAGATCGGGGTCAGCAAGTGCATCTCAACGCGCTCAGGGTTTGGAGAGAAAAGTCCGATTACACCAATGTCTGTTTTTACTTCTACCAGTGGTTTGATGTTGTTCTCAAACAGTCATAAATTACAATATTTTTTTTTTAATAAACCTACGCTGACATATTAAAATTATAGATCACTCTTAAAAATGAGATTCTGATGTTCGTTCTGTGGAACATAAGATTTTTTATTTTTTATTTTTTTAATGAATAATGAGTGTCTATAAGACAAGTATTTTTCATAAATGTCAGATTTCAAAAACAGTCATTAGTGTTGATAAACAGTAGCTAGGTTTCCAGTGACAACTTGCCCCATTGATGTGTCAGTATGCAATCAGTATAGAATCAGCATTGGTTTGACTCTGATATTGTTTTTTTTTAATCAATATATTTTATTTTATAAGTGCCTGTTTACCTCTATGCAGTGCCTCATGTATTATAATTAAATTATTAGTAGACTACAATAATAAAATCTAATTGGCATTATATTTTATATACATATGACCATTTTTATAATGTTATCATGTCATTATTATTTATACAAACTGTGACAATGTGCCCTGTTAAAGAGCCTGCATTAGAAATCATTTTATCTATATTTGTTTCTATATTGTTTATAAATTAGTTTTATTCATAATCACTAGATCATTAGAAATATAAAAATAAATAAATAATGGCCACTGCATATTTTAAGACCTGCTAATAGCAATAATTCTCAATAATACAAGCTTGTGTTGTGATATAAATGGTTCCGGATATATTGTCTAATTGTTTAACTTAATTTATATCTCAATTATGACAATGTCTGTTATTAAATTGAGTTTATTTAACCTGTGAGTTCAGCGAACCACTTAATAGTGGCGATTTCGATAGACGTGAAATTGGTCCTGATAATACTTTGCAAAGTGTGCATATGGCAAATATCAATTGGTCAAAAATGTCTCTTTTCCAGGGCAATAATATTGGAAATTTTCATCAGCATGGTTGAAACGATTGCTTTAACCTGAAAATAAACATGCCTCCCTATCCTGATTTACACAATAATAGAAAATGTTGTATGAATCTGCATGTGAAATGTACCGTCTCTCTCTCTTGACAATATACTGAGGCCACTTTTAGGGACTTAATTAATGATGTATGGTTGGTTACTTAAAAGTGGCTCATTTAATTGTAGTGTTAATCATACTCCTAATTCTAAAGCAATCCCTTGTGGATCCAGCACATTATGTGGAGAGTGAGTTTGATTCTGTAGATCTTCATGTTACATGAGGTTTATGTTCTTTATTTTCATCAGTTCTTGTTCAGGTCCTCTTACACAACCACCCCGTCTCTCGTTCTCTTTATAGTGCATTGGTTTAGCATTAGACATTGGATTTGGGATCCGCAGAGCTGCAGGGAATGGAAACGTTTAATGGAGCACTATATTTTAAAGCTTCCTTGTTCCGCAATCAATGTTTGACTAATTGAGCCGTTGTGTGGTTCCAGCTGCCCGTTCCTGGTGAAGCATCTCACCAGCTGCATCCCGGCCGTCGGAGGGGTCCTTTTTGTGTTCGTGGTCATCTCTCTCTTCCAGACCAGCTTCACGGATCCGGGGATTCTGCCGCGGGCGACACCGGAGGAGGCCGCAGACATTGAGAAACAGATCGGTGAGGGAGCACAAATCTCCACGTATCCATGGTTCTGTTCAGAAAGGATAATATACGGCATGCTAGATTTAGTTTAATCTAGTTGGTGAAACTCAGTGTGTGCGCAATGCCATTTTTTAAATTGCCCCCAAATATGATCATCTTTCTGTGAGGGACACCTATTCTAAAGTGTATAAGGCAGCTATATATTTTCAGGTCTAAATACCCAATTTATATTGTACTATGCTGCTATAAATGTGTAAATAAAAAAAAATAGTTGAGTTTTTATAGTATTTTTTTATTATTATTATTTTTTTGTATTTAGTTTATTTTGTTTACAAATTGAAATTTTATTTTAAATGTAATATTTTAATCTTTTTTTTTTTTTTTCTAAACTTTTCCATGGACCCACTAGCACTGCCTTGCGACCCTGAGGGTCAATGCACTATAATTTGAAAACCCCTGCACTATGCAATGATAAATTTGTAAAGAAAAAAAAAGTCTGCAACACTCATAATTATTCACTGTGTAATTCAGTGAGTGTTATTCAGTTATCTGTTTCATTATTTTGCGTTTATTATCCATGTTTGTCTAAAATATCTTTTTACAGCTGATTATATAATGAGCTTATGTGTGTTTCTGGTTCACTCATCACTGTGGAAATGTGAGGGCAAGTCATTGCATTGCATTATGGGATAGTGCATGTGTATACATACGCATAAGTAAACACACCCATGCTAAAGTTGACTAAAAAGAGGAATTAAAAAATGATCATCTCTCAGTACAAATCAAACCAGCTATTAGTATAACTGATATAAAACCATGTCAAGCTCTAGGTATGGTGAAGGGTTTGTAATAATGTGGGGATATTTTAATTCTAAAGGCCATGGGAACTTTATCAGGATGCATAGTAACCTGGATTTATGTAATAACTGGCCTTTAAAAATAGAAATCTGCCTGCCTCTATGGGAATTTAACATAGTGTCCTGGGAGCTCATGCATGCCTTCAGTTGACAAACACCCCATTTATATATATATATATATATATATATATATATATATATATATATATATATATATATATATATATATATATATATATATATATATATATATATAAATTAAATTGGTCTTAAAAAAAAGTATTCACAAGTTTTGTGCTTGAACCCCCACCTGTTTTATTTGTCACCTGTTTCTGAATAAGTGCTCAACACTATTTAGATCAACATTTAGGAACATGTGCAGTTGTTTTTGTTTTCATTGTCATTTTTTTTTACTGCAAAACAAAGTGAATTAAACAGTTTAACCAACATCTGAGCACCATTGCATAAAATTACATGTACACTTTTAGTACTATAATATCAAACTATGATCATTATAAAAGTGGTGCAGTTTGATAATTTGACCGCTCATTAAGTGGTGCTTCATACATTATTAATTAGACAATGACAATTGTCAAAGACAAGACCTTCTTTGCCTACAAAATTTTGTATATGTTTTGCAAATGTGAAACATTTAGAAAATCAAATCTATAAAACCTTTGTTTAAGAAGATTAGAGGACATTCTGCCCTAATTATAGAGCATGACACTGACATGAGTCACATGACAGGATGATTGTCATCTGGAACACACACTCCTGCAGGCCTTGAAATATCTTCACACACTCAGTAGTAGTAGTACACACTTGTCTGATTGTTGCGATGAAATGTGACCTCATTCATCCAAGCTGTTCAGGTTGAACTGTTTGTGAGGAACTGAGAAATTGAACATTACATGATGGATCACTTTCTGACCTGTTACAGCATTTCGTTTTTTCCCCCCACGTCAAATGTATAGCCTGTATTTCTTCTCCCTTCTGACCTTAACTGGAAAAAAAGCTTAGTTTGTTTGCTGGAGTAATAGTGAATGTTTTGTACATCTTTGAACCACTTATTTTTGACCTGTAAATTTGCCATTTGCAATTATCATTTCATTTTCATCAGTAATGCTGTGCTGAATCTAAAGGGAGACTTTAAAATGAACCTTCAAATGGTCTTCGTTTCCTGTTTACACTATACGACCCCAACAATTGATAATTGATAATTGTACAAAAAATATAAATTTTTAATCATAAAACTAATATATAATTTTTTTTGTTTACTTTTCATCTATTCTTTAATGCTGTGTTTTTGGAGATATAAAGTACTTTTGTATCCATATACCACACAATTCCTCAACTACACCATTAGCTTGCATATGAAATATTATTTTTTTATGATGTATTGCATTTATGCTGTAGTATTAGGCCTTCATTTCTGTGTAAAAAATGTTCAGATTTATGCCGGATTTTTTTTTTTTTTTGACACAAGAAGAAAGTATATTTAGTTTTTTCCACATTTCAATGTGGGGTCATATTGACCCCGAAGACCAGAAGTGTAAACATTGTCTTTACATACCTTTAGAACAAACAACTCAACCCCAGTTTGTGTGTGTGTGTGTGTGTATGGATAGATAGATAATGTATGAAAAGTCACAAAGTCTTATTCCACTGAAGTTCACATTTAAAAAAAACTTTTGCTGATAATTTACTCACCCCCATGTCACCCAAAAGTTCCATGTCTTTCTTTCTTCAGTTGAAAAGAAATTAAGGTTTTTGATGAAAACATTCCAGGATTTTCTCCATATTTTGGACTTCAATGGGGTCCAAACGCTTCCAGGTCCAAATGACAAAATTTTTTTTTTTTTTTTGAAGTGAACTACTCCTTTAAATATTTGCCATTGTCTCATTTACATGTTGGATTGCATTTTTAGTGTCGGCATGATTGTGTGCTCTCTGGTTAGATTAATCGGATGGAAAAGATTATCCAGTCAATAAAATTAGAGACCAAATTAGTTTGGACAGTATGAAACAGAATAGGCCTGTGTGCATTCATTGCTTTTACTTAATGTGACTAACAGAGAGGAATACAATGACAAACAGCAATTTTTTCAAAGTTTTTTTCTGAAGCAGAGCTTTCTTGATTGCTGTTTTGTTGTTAATGTAGTTTTTTGCATGTGAAGCTTTTTTTTTTTTAAGCTTACAAGCTTTTATTTGCATCTTGCTTTAAAATAGTTTTTAAAGCAAGAGGAAGTCTTCGCTGTTCAGAGACGCTTATTAGAAACTGTTCAATAAGAGCATTTTAAAATCCAAATGATCCTAACTGCATAGTTTTGTTGTTTTCTTCCTGCCACATGTCTCTCTCTCTCTCTCTCTCTCTCTCTCTCAGACAACCCAACAGGCTCGTCTTCATCCTACCGCCCCCTCCGCGCACTAAGGAGGTCATCATCAATCAGCAGGTGGTTAAACTCAAGTACTGCTTCACCTGTAAGATCTTCCGTCCGCCGCGCACCTCCCACTGCAGCCTGTGTGACAACTGTGTGGGTGAGTGTGAGGAGCCGTTCTCGGGCTGTTTTTTATTATCGACGTTTGCTAAACTAAGTGATTTTCTACTATTGCTTCTACTTCATGTCAGAAGTGTACATTACCTTTATGCATGTGTCATGCTTCTGTTTAAAGCTGCATCAATCCCATGACATTAGCAATGTTAGCGCCATGCTCTACTACTGCCACCCAGATATCACATAAACACCACAGCAGTTTCTCATCACGGCAACGTCGTAGTGCAACAGGACCTCGAATTTAATGTCAAATGACAGTATTTTTTTTGATTATACAGTAAAATATATTGTTACCAATAATTATTGTTTTTTAGTAATTTTTATCATTTTTAGTGTAGGCTAGTAACTCTTATTTTAATGTATTATTGCTATTATTTTATAGCTATATTGATATAATATCTATATTTTTACCAAATTGTGCAGCCCTTTTATCGCAGTCACATTTTGTATCATAAACGCAATTAACTTTTCTTTATCAAGTAATTATTAGGAGTAGTTCAAGAGCTTTGGGAAGACGTACTCCATTACATAATTTGCAGAGCTTTATAGGAGTGGGTGGGCTCTAAAGTGTCATTTTGTTGCATTTTGTGTGTTTTATATATATAATAATAATAAAAATTATTATTATTAAATTAATATATGTGTGTGTGTGTGTATATATATATATATATATATATATATATATTTAATTAATTAAATGATATACAAAAAAAATATGTTTTTTTTTTCCCTCAATCATGGTAATCATCATAGTTTTTCACTAGGAATTCAGCTGTTAAATGAGTCAATTTCAAAATTGAATCAGTTCCAGAAAATGAATTAGATTTTTACTTCAGCTAAACACTACTCATGTCTTCATAAAATGAAATCTAGTGATTCGGTATTGAAAGGCAATATATTTTGTTCTCTTTGCAGTTTCACACTATTCTGCTTGTGAATCTGTGTGGGATGTTATTTTTCTCAGATGTTGCAGTGTTATTAATAATGATAGATTTATGTAAGCTGCTTTGATTGGTTCAATCTCTCTCAAGTTGTCATTTATTCCTGAAGCCAGCAGAGTTTAATTACTGCTGTAATGAATCAAGAAGCGTGTGACGCCCTGCTGTCTTGTGTCTTTGATAGAGCGCTTCGATCATCATTGCCCTTGGGTCGGGAACTGTGTGGGAAAACGAAACTACCGCTTCTTCTACACCTTCGTCGTCTCGCTCTCCTTCCTCACGGCCTTCATCTTCGGTTGTGTAACCACACACCTGGCTCTGAGTATGTCATCATTTCAATTACTAACAGTTTCTGTGTCTTTGAGCTTGAGCAAAGATATGTAACGATGAGCCGTTTGTTCAATGATAGCAGATCGTTTTCTCTCGTGTAAACAGATTTCTAACAAGACTAGCTATTTCTTTCTAATGCTTCTATTCTACACATTTACATGCATGAGTGAATCACAGTTCTCATTTCCTCACATGCATTTGTAAAGTCAAACACAGTTGCCAAATGAGCCTGTAAGAGGCAGTGTGTATCTCGTATTGGGCTTAAATGGTGTATGACCTGAGATAAGCTTTTATTGACTAATGTTCTCTTTTATAGGGTCACAAGGAGGAAATGGGTTGGTTGTTGCTCTCCAAGCGAGTCCTGCCAGATATCCTTTCATTTTAGATGTCTGATTTAGATGTTTATCTTTAAATTAAATAATTGTATTCTAATAAAGGAATGTTTTGGATTACTAATGAAGCTTTATGAACAGCATCTAGAGACGACAAAATAGTTTCATCTTGTTCTTCAAAATCAGGCAACAAGACATTGCACTGGAATAACTGTTTGAAATACAGTGCTTTGATTTTTTGTGTGGTAGTATAAAACTTTTACATCTGAATTTGAGCGTGATGTTCACAGTGCCTCAATTATCACATTTCGGTTTTTAAACACAAAACGGATATCTTGGCTACAAATTAAGTATTAGTTCCACGACTTAATTTGTGGCCATGTTGTATTGATTTCCATTGTCAAATTCAAAATTTTAAATTAATTTTCAAAAGTTATAGCCTCATCAGAGCTGCAGTTAACCCAGTATATTCCTGTATTGTGTTGAATTTCTTTATTTGTTCAAATTCTCTAGTCTTCCTTGACTTCTGTCCACTGCTCTTGAGTTAGTGGTTTGCTTCTTTTCTGTATGGTCCATTTTGGGCCTCTCAGGCTTCCATACGTACCTGGTGGCTGCAAATCTTACTACCAATGAGGATGTGAGTGTTTTTCTTTCATTGCCTAAGAGATGTATTTTTAATTTAAGGGCTAATTTATTCTGAATTTAATACTCTAAAATATATTTTGACCAAATTTAAAGTGTAACCTCACCTTTTTTTCTACCTGTGTCATATTGTTACTGTGTCGGTAGTAAATGAATGATGATGTTTACAGGGTTTCTGCGGGGTCTTAAAAAGTCTAAAAAAATCTAAAATTTCAAAATCACAATTTAAGGCCTTAAAAAGTCTTAAATTTGCTGAAGTATAGTGTTCTAGGTCTTAAATCATTTTAACAGGTCTTAATTTTCCTATGTCCTGACGAATGTTCAGTTTGAATAAATTAAATAACTTTGCGAATAATTTTGAGACTTTTGCGTTTCCTTTGTACATTTTTTGTGATATAGGTCTAAAATTTAATTCATAATGGTCTTAAAAAGGTCTTAAAAAGTCTTAAATTTAGCTTTGTGAAACCTGCAGAAACCCTGTGTTTAGTCTTTCTCTCTGTGTTACCTGGAACAAGATTTATTTGTCAGCAAAAGTCTTTGGTAACACGGAGTATACAAATTTAAAGTCATGCAGATCATTAACAAACTATTAGTTTATTGTTAATATATTGTAGTCTCTACATCTAGGGCTTTCGTGAAAACTACAGCTTGTATTTACACTTTTTTTTCTTTGTATCCCTGCCTCGAGGTTCGACTATAAAGTCAATCATTGTATCCCTTAAAAATCTTTAATCACCAAAATGACAAATGAAGTTTTTTTGCCTTAAAATATAGCTTGTATTTAACTTTACACCCATGCCTCATTTAGTATTCGTGGGTCTAGGATCATGCCAAAAAGACTGTCTTTGGTTCACTGCAGTTTTAAAGAGGAAATACTCAGTAATGCTGTTGATTTATGAGTTTACACAAATTTTGTCTTTGTTGCATGACTCGATAAAACAGGCATTACAAATACAGTTTGTGTTAAACCTGTATAATCCAAATGAATTGGAGATTGAAGGAAACTTTAGACCGAGTTGAAATACATAAATCTTAGAATAAGAACTTTTTAAAGGAGTCGTTCACTTTAAAAAAATAACTTTTGCTGATAATTTACTCACCCCATGTCATCCAAGATGTCCATGTCTTTCTTTCTTCAGTTGAAAGAAATTAAAGTTTTTGTTAAACATTCCAGGATTTTCTCCATATAATGGACTTCAGTGGGAACCAAACGGTTCAAGGTCCAAATGAGAGTTTCAGTGCAGCTTCAAAGGGCTTTAAATGACACCAGATGATGAATAAGGGTCTTATCAAGGACCTTTCAAGTCATGACTCGAAAAAGATTTGTTCATTTTGATGAACGAGTTTGAACAGAAGAGTCACAAACGTGCGTCACAGAACAGAGCAAGAACGACCATTTGAGCTTATAAAACTTAAACTGTTTAATTTATTTTTTAAATGAGTGATCATTTCGCTTGATAAGACCCTTATTCATCATCTGGAATCGTTTAAAGCCCTTTGAAGCTGCACTGAAACTGTCTTTTTGGACCTTGAACTGTTTGGACCCCATTGAAGTCCATTATATGGAGAAAAATCCTGGAATGTTTTTATCAAAAACCTTCATTTCTTTTCGACTGAAGAAAGAAAGACATGGACATCTTGGATGACATGGGGGTGAGTAAATTATCAGCAAACGTTTTTTTTAAAGTGATCTACTCCTTTAATTATAGCTTTATTTTTGTTTTCTTCCATATTACAGATTAAAGGTTCATGGTCAGGGAAAAGTGGAAACGAGGACGTTGGGAATCCTTACAGCTACAACAGTATGATGAAAAACTGCTGTTCTGTGCTCTGTGGACCGATGCCGCCCAGGTGAGACGTGTGTAGATCAGTGGGTTTTGTTAAGACAGGCTGATATAGGGCAGTTAAAGTCTGGATTAATTACTGTGGCTTTATTGTGATTCCCATTCTTCTCTCTGTCTTGTCAGTTTGATTGACAGGCGAGGTTTTGTGCCCTCCGATGACTCCGTCCAGACCAGTCCGGTGGAAATCGAACTTCCAGCTGCTAAAAACGACATAAACATGGTAGGACGTGCATTCACCTCAGGCCGACGACCTCCTCCTCCTCCTCCCCCGGTCGTAACCCTACAGCCACCTGCCATCATACAGAACCACTCGACCGCCTGACTCTTTGTGTCTGTTCTAAACCGAGCATCCCCTTTCTTGCTGTGTCGTTTGATGCGTTTTGGCATATTTGGATGTTAGACAGTGCGGCTCTCTCAGATGTGTTGGGCGTTGAGTAGAGCAGTGACGGCTGACGGCCTTGGTCACAGTCACATAGATGAGATTTGTTTACTTCGAGTTTTAAAGGGAAATAATAGTTTGTAGGCTGTTTAGCTCCTTCATAGATCAGGGGTTTGGAGTGTAGATGGTTTACAGAGGAATGGGTGTAGCTGACATGCTTCATGTTGCACATTTACAGAAAGAGGAAACGAAACTTCAGTCTTCCTGTAACATTACGTCGAGTTCTGAGGTAGTGAGCAGGAAAGGAGCTGTAGTTTCATGTGATGGTGGTGTTGGTTTTTAAAGCCCTTTATTTGAAGGTTTAAAGACTTTTGTGCAACTCGCAGATGTGCAAGACTATGACATGCAGTCGTGCTCTTGAAACAAAATGTTTAGATTTCCTTTATTTATAAGGTTTGTGAAACTCAAGTTGTTTTATTAAAATCTGAGCGTACAAACAACTTGGCTGTTTAAGTTGTTTGAATAATATCAATTATTTTGTTTAATCAAACAAACATTTTTTTAGTTTTTGTAGTTTTATAGTGGGTGTTTATCAGCTTATTCAAGTTATTTGTTTTTCTCAGCTAGTGTCGACCTCATCATCATCCTCCTCATCACATCAGTAAAGTAACAAACAGCGTTATTGGTTTAAACATTTCTCTGGTCCATGTCATCGTGTATTCTGTGAAATCTAAACTAAAATATCTAAATATGACTGATTTTCAGAATAAAACTGATAAAATGAATAATGTGCTAATGCATCTCTTCACTGTTATTAGCAGTAGTGGGAGTAGTGTAGCTATTCTCACACTTGCCTTATAGTGTGTGTGTGTGTGCGTGTGTGTGCATGTTTATGTTATGAAACCGTTTGCATGCGATTGACATTTCCCTATGGGATTTTATGTGTAATGACAGCATGTTTTTTTTAATGATCATTCCTGACATTTTTGTACTTTTTGAACACATTTGTGCTTGTATACGTTAAAAATGCCTTTTTAATGTTAAATAAATATATTTTAAACTAAACCACAGAATTCCTGTCCTGCATGTACATTAGTTGTTTTTGCCATAATTGAGTTGTGTATGGCGAGTTGTTTGTTTTCGGCACACTGACGGTTGTGTGGTTTTCCTGGCATGTTCGATGCATTAGTGATGTTATACCGGGTTTAGCACATTAACCCTTGTCCTGTGTGTGTGTGCATGTGTTTAGGAAAAAGATTGCCTGGATTTCGCCCTGTCTTGTGTCAGCTGATGGTTCAGTGGGCTGAAGTAGGGGATTGTAGGGAGGTTGGTAAGACTCAGGAGCGTGTTTTGGGCACATGCACAGATTCCTGTAGGTGGCGTCACATCGGCTCCACATGCTTTAGGCCTGCATGCTGCCTGATAGAGCTAATAGTGCTGATGCACAGCGTCTGGCCTGATGTGTTACAGCATCAGCACACTATCAGTACTGCTCCTCCCATTCTGACTAACCACTATTTCATGTTTAGTTTGCGTATATGTGCAATATATTTTGGACTTGGACTTTTTAGTCTGTTGTCAAGCTGTATTATCATGCTGTGGACCAATCTTTTTGGTGATAAATCACCAAAAAAATGACAAATTATGTCATTTTCTCAGCCTCATGTTCCAAACCTGTATAATTACTTCTGTGAATAACACTTAAGATAACAATGAGATGTTTAGCAAAATGTCCTAGTGGTTCTTTCGCATATAGTTAATGCATGTTGAGGCCTCACAGTCCCGGTTTACCATTCACAATTTCTTAATAAGCTCTTATTATTGTTACTTTTAGAATTCCATTATTAATTACAACAAAACTCTGTTGTGGATTTGCATTTTTAATTGCACGTCATATGAAAAAAACAGTCAGTAAATATGTGACCTCTAAAATATACATCGCAGTGGTTTTTGGGTTGGGTCATATCGACATTGTGGTTTAGTGAGTGTGAGAATGATTCATACGCATCTGTGAATCAGACACCACGGCTCACGGTGTGTTTATTGCGCGTCAGAAGATACTGATGCACTTTCTAAAGATAGAAAACACACTCTTACGTTTTAGAAAGTGTCAAATTATGGCTAGATTTGAAAGCGTTACAATTTATGTAAAGGTGTCCTTGTTACAGTGTAATTTTTTAAATACTGAGGAATAATGAACATGTACTCACTATATAGTTATGGTAAGGAATATGGTTTGGGGTTAGTTGTGTGTGATTTGCTGTTATTACTGTACATGCAACGTGTAACAGACTCTGTGAAATAGTGTTGCCTAAATGTTGTTTAGTTGCATTCTAGGGCTCATAGTTTGTCGTTTTCAGGAAGCCTATTTTAAGAACGTCTGCTAAACATCTCCTTTAGTCACTGGTGATGGTGTCAAACAAGTTTGGAACGACATGAGGGTGAGAAAATTTTTGATTTTAATTATCAGTGAACTACCCTTTAATCTGTGTTAATCTGTCTGTCTGTTCTGATTTGACTCCTTATCTCTGATTCTCATGATTTTGCTGTTGTTCATTTCCATTGTTCTCTCCTGGCAGAATTTATATGACTTAAAGGGATAGTTCACTTTGAAATATATTTTTGATATGTTTTAGCTCACCTCAAGGGCATCCAAGATGTTAGGTGTCTTTGTTTCAGCAGTATTTTCAATTTTGATATTTTTAGGTCAAACCGTTTGTGTCTGTCAGTCATATAATGGAGGTCTATGGTCACCACCTCAAAGAGCATGCACAGAGAAGTCCAAATTAAACATGATTTAATGACTCGTAAATGTAAGTACGCATTGATGGCCTAAGACAAAACGAGCGGTTTGTGTGAGAAAACTAACAGTATTTATATCGTTTTTACCTCGTGTACCCACAGCCGTGTTCAACTGATCTGAGGGCACAGGCGCTTTGTAAAAACAATATATAATTCAATTCGTTTTCTCACACAACCCGCTCGTTTCGTGTCTTAGGCCATCAATGTGTACTTACATTTACGAGTCATTAAATCATCTTTAATCTGGACTTCTCTGTGCATGCTCTTTGAGGTGGTGACCATAGACATGCATTATATGACGGACAGAAACAACGGTTTTACCTAAAAATATCAAAATTGAAAATACTGCAGAACCAAAGACACCTACATCTTTATCTAAAAATGAATTTCAAAGTGAACTATCCCTTTAAGTGGTCATATACAGTTCTATATAGCAGAACAAAAAGAAGAACCATCTGCATGAGTCAACAGAGACGCTGATATCTGATTGACTGTTGCTTTACTGCTCCGCTATTTACGTTTTTCTTTTAAACCGCAACAAAATGCTTTTACTTCCACTGTTTCTAACTTGAATCTACTTCCTTTTTTTGTCTGTCACACCCACTCCCATATCCCTGTTTTTTTTATTTCGGTCATAACCTTTCGCCCACTGTTACCTCACCCTTTCCTATCTTCCTCCACAGTGCACGCATGGTACCAAAGGTCTGCTGGAGACGGCCTCTCGATCTCCTCTCCTCACGAGCTCCTGTCCGCAGGCCAAACCTCAAGCAGCACCGGCCTTCATGGAGCCTCTTCCAGAGGTCACCCCTTCTCCGGCCCTGGAGAACACTGCAGGAGGCCAGTCCACCAACACACCTCATAAACATCACTCCCACCACAGATCCAAGGGCAAACAAGCCAGTCATCACACCCACAAGACGTCCAACTCCTCTCCGAGACCCCATCACAGCCACAGTTCAAGACGGAAGGACTCGAAGAACAGAGAGCCTAAATTCAGTTCTCTGCGCTGAGCAATGCGACTCCGTGAAGCTGCTACGTCCTGCACATCGACGCGTTTCTTGGATTATTTGAGTTTGTCGTCATAACATTGATCAATTTGTCGGCTGGCTTCACGAACAGGTCTAATGTTTTCAGAAAGACCTCCAGCTTTAGTAAACTGACGGTGGTGTTGTGGTCTTCCTGTTCTGCTGAGGAATACAATCAACGCTGCAATCCGGAGAGCAGGTATGAAGTATGAACTGGAAAACTTCATATACAGAGTGTTTTCATGAAGACAAGCACAAATGTCTCAAAAGTGAACTGCAGGGCTATTGCCTGGTCATTAAAAATGAGACTTGATCACAACTGTGATTCTGGATCAAGAACACTGTTGTCCTCAATATGAACTCTGGGATCCATTTCTTATTGTGGATACATTGGTCAAGCTTCAATAAGCAAGAACCAATCTTTATGCAAAAAAAAAATGCATGCGTGGAGAATATAGCTCACAATCATTCTTCATCCGTCATGTTGAGTCTTGTTGAATTCTTATTTTTCCCTAAGGACCTCAGCATGATTTTGTAACATTGTTATTATAGCGTGCACAAGTATACCTGCTAACGTGGATGAGATGAAGCCTCCGAGTCTCCTGATCACCGTGTGAAAAGAGTGTTTCTCTCTAAACCTCGTCACATCTGCTGTTCTTCACGTTGCATTCCTGACCCACTGTAATCAGACAGTCTCAATGCACTAAGTCTCAATGCAGCAATACTGTAATGTTTTAGTTACTTATTGTTTGACTCGTGTGCTACTGTATGTGTGGACACTGTGTTTGAATGGGAATATTGTTATCCAGGTTTGACTTCATATGCAAACTGAATGTTATTTATGAATGCTGATATTGATCCTCTGTTTTTCAAGACCTCTGCAACATTTGCACAAATAAATATGAAGAACTAACAGACAAGCCTGGAGTTTGATGCGTTTCTGTGTTTAAAGCCATCATCATGTTTAGTGCACAATTAATTGTTTGCGCAGAACGTTCTGAGTGACAGAATGTGTGTGAAGCTGGTTATTTTATTACCATGTGAGAGGAAATAATCGTTTTATTTAGGGTTTATGGATTTGAAAGTGTTTTAGTTTTATGTCTGGAATGGTATACTAGCTTATTGCATTTTAGCATACTTTTTTAAGAGTATTTATTACAGAAATGATATACTTAAGACTTAAGTATGTGATGTTTTGGAACAATTGCATGTTAATTGCATAATATATTATAGTGCACCATGCATGCACTGTGGAGGAAGATGTGAGAAAGTTTATCATAAATACTTGCCAGTTCAGTCTGTTGTACACTTTAATCATATTTCAAAGACAAAATTATGAAATTATAAAAATGTATTTAAAAACAGGTGTTTATACATGACATGCTACTTTCAATAAAAATAACATTAAAGTATATTTTAGTGAATAAAATATAGCTACTTTCATTTAATTTTTATTGAAACTAGGATGTCATGTAATTAAATGTCTATAATTACACATTTGGTATGATGGTACAATTTTGTAATGAAATTAACTTCAAAATGCAATTTTAACAATACATACAATCACTATTAACCCCCTCAGACCTGAGTTATGTTTCAATTGTCTGCCATGGCATTAATGCTACGTGGGATCTCAATATCTCAGCTCAAAGTCTCATGGCCCTCTATCAGAATCCAGAGTTTTGAGAAGATTGGAGAAACTTAATTTCTCCGAAAGGAGAATTTAATTTTCCGAAAAGGGTACCACTGTCGGTTTTTTTTTTGGGTCGAAATTTTGAGTTTCTCTGATCTTCTTTGAAACTCTGGATTCTGATAGACCCTTCCAGAACTGAGATATTGAGATATTTATAAGGGCATAAATGCTACGTGGGATCTCAATATCTCAGCTCAGGAAGGGTCTAGAGCCTCCATTTTTGCACTCAGGTCTAAGTCTCATGGCCCTCTATCAGAATCCAGAGTTTCTGAGAAGATTGGAGAAACTGAATTTTTCGCCTCAAAAAAAAAAACAAAAGGGGTACCACTGTCGTTTTTTTTTGGGGGTCGAAATTTTTAGTTTCTCTGATCTTCTTGAAACTCTGGATTCTGATAGAGGGCCATGAGACGTAGACCTGAGTGCAAAAACGGAGGCTCTAGACCCTTCCAGAACTGAGATATTGAGATATTTATAAGGGCATAAATGCTACGTGGGATCTCAATATCTCAGCTCAGGAAGGGTCTAGAGCCTCCATTTTTGCACTCAGGTCTAAGTCTCATGGCCCTCTATCAGAATCCAGAGTTTCGAGAAGATTGGAGAAACTTAATCTCCGCCCCGAAAAACAAAACAAAAGGGGTACCACTGTCGTTTTTTTTTGGGGGTCGAAATTTTAGTTTCTCTGATCTTCTTGAAACTCAGGATTCTGATAGAGGACCATGAGACGTAGACCTGAGTGCAAAAATGGAGGCTCTAGACCCTTCCAGAACTGAGATATTTTGATATCTCACGTAGCATTTATAATGGCATAAATGCTACGTGGGATCTCAATATCTCAGCTCAGGAAGGGTCTAGAGCCTCCATTTTTGCACTCAGGTCTAAGTCTCATGGCCCTCTATCAGAATCCAGAGTTTTGAGAAGATTGGAGAAACGTAATTTTTCGCCTCGAAAACAAAACAAAAGGGGTAACACTGTCGTTTTTTTTGGGTTCGAAATTTTTTGTTTCTCTGATCTTCTGAAACTCGAGATTCTGATAGAGGACCATGAGACGGAGACCTGAGTGCAAAAATGGAGGCTCTAGACCCTTCCAGAACTGAGATATTGAGATATTTATAATGGTATAAATGCTACGTGGGATCTTAATATCTCAGCTCAGGAAGGGTCTAGAGCCTCTATTTTTGCACTCAGGTCTAAGTCTCATGGCCCTCTATCAGAATCCAGAGTTTCAAGAAGATTGAAGAAACTTTTTTTTTTGCAGCAAAAAAAAAAAAACGACAGTGGTACCCCTTATGTTTACCCCTTAAAAAACAAACATAAGGGGTACCACTGTCGTTTTTTTTTTTTTGGTGCAAAAAAGTTTCTCCAATCTTCTTGAAACTCTGGATTCTGATAGATGGCCATGGGACTTAGACCCGAGTGCAAAAATGGAGGCTCTACACCCTTCCAGAGCTGAGATATTGAGATCCCACTTAGCATTTATGCCCTTATAAATATCTCAATATCTCAGCTCTGGGAGGGTCTCAGAGCCTCCATTTTTGCACTCAGGTCTAAGTCCCATGGCCTCTTATCAGAATCCAGAGTTTCAAGAAGATTGGAGAAACTTATTTTTTCGCACAAAAAAAAACATAAGGGGTACCACTGTCGTTTTTTTTTTCGGGTCAAAATTTTGATTTTCTTGAAACTCTGGATTCTGATAGAGGGCCATGGGACTTAGATCTGAGTGCAAAAATGGAGGCTCTAGACCTTTCCAGAGCTGAGATATTGAGATCTCACGTAGCATTTATGCCATTGTAAATATCTCAATATCTCAGCTCTGTATGCCATTATAAATATCTAAATATCTCAGCTCTGGGAAGGGTCTAGAGCCTCCATTTTTGCACTCAGGTCTAAGTCCCATTGGCCCTCTATCAGAATCCAGAGTTTCAAGAAGATTGGAGAAACTTATTTTTTCGCACAAAAAAAAAAACATAAGGGGTACCACTGTCGTTTTTTTTTTTCGGGTCAAAATTTTGATTTTCTTGAAACTCTGGATTCTGATAGAGGGCCATGGGACTTAGATCTGAGTGCAAAAATGGAGGCTCAGACCTTCCAGAGCTGAGATATTGAGATTTCACGTAGCATTTATGCCATTGTAAATATCTCAATATCTCAGCTCTGTATGCCATTATAAATATCTAAATACTCAGCTCTGGAAGGGTCTAGAGCCTCCATTTTTGCACTCAGGTCTAAGTCCCATGGCCCTCTATCAGAATCCAGAGTTTCAAGAAGATTGGAGAAACTTATTTTTTCGCACAAAAAAAAAACATAAGGGGTACCACTGTCGTTTTTTTTTTCGGGTCAAAATTTTGATTTTCTTGAAACTCTGGATTCTGATAGAGGGCCATGTGACTTAGATCTGAGTGCAAAAATGGAGGCTCAGACCCTTCCAGAGCTGAGATATTGAGATTTCACGTAGCATTTATGCCATTGTAAATATCTCAATATCTCAGCTCTGTATGCCATTATAAATATCTAAATATCTCAGCTCTGGAAGGGTCTAGAGCCTCCATTTTGCACTAGATCTAAGTCCCATGGCCCTCTATCAGAATCCAGAGTTTCAAGAAAATCAAAATTTTGACCCGAAAAAAAACGACAGTGGTACCCCTTGTCGTTTTTTTTTCGGGTCAAAATTTTGATTTTCTTGAAACTCTGGATTCCGATAGAGGGCCATGGGACTTAGATCTGAGTGCAAAAATGGAGGCTCTAGACCCTTCCAGAGCTGAGATATTTGAGATTTCATCGTAGCATTTATGCCATTGTAAATATCTCAATATCTCAGCTCTGTATGCCATTATAAATATCTAAATATCTCAGCTCTGGAAGGGTCTAGAGCCTCCATTTTTGCACTCAGATCTAAGTCCCATGGCCCTCTATCAGAATCCAGAGTTTCAAGAAAATCAAAATTTTGACTCGAAAAAAAAACGACAGTGGTACCCCTTACGTTTTTTTTTCGGGTCAAAATTTTGATTTTCTTGAAACTCTGGATTCTGATAGAGGGCCATGGGACT
>JAQIUQ010000567.1:0-236619 GCA_030378365.1 Hybognathus amarus
AATCTAACGTATGATTTTTATGACAATACTAGTATCTAATAAATAAGGACTAGTGTCTCAATGAATAAGTACTCAGTATCTTTAAAAAGGTACTAGTACCTAAAGAATAAACACTAGTATCTAAAGAAAGGCACTAGTATCTAAAGAATAAGCACTAGTAGCTAATGAATAAGTACTAGTACTTAATGGAATAGATACTAGTATCTAAAAAATAAGTACTAGTAGCATGAAAATAGAGACTAGTAGGTTAAAATGATTAAATGTTAAAACGGCTTGCCATACTCTATCTGTCGTTTCGACTAGTCACAATTACGTTACAGATATCTTAAAATGATAATACAAACTATCCAAAATGTAATTACGACTAGAAAGACGTTGTTGATATCTACAATGTTAATTACGAATAGTCAAACTTAGCTTTTAAATGTTAAAAGGGCTTGCCATACAGAAGTGTAGGCTCAGAGAGACACTCAACATTTTCAAACCAAAATATCTGACTTTCTGTGGGTCCTAGCTCATGAGTGTAAATTAGAAAGTTGTCCGGCTTGAGGAGAATATATGAATATATGAAACGATGAGATCAACATGTGTACTGAGTTTCATATTATTACATGCAAGCGTGTTTGATTTATGGACCAAGTTTTGGAACCCCGTTCCAGGGGGCGCTGTCTCAGCCCCCTTGCCACACCCGGGTACCATCTTCCCGGCTCTGATGGCTGTGGGATCTGACCTGTGTGCAAAGTTTCAAGAGTTTTCAAACCCATTAAGGGCCCCAAAAGCCGCTAAGAGACTCAAAATCATCAAAAAAAGGAATGTTAAAGTTTGATGCGTTGCTATGGCAACATTATCTTAGATATTGAATAATGCTTTCACAGCTCTTCATCTGGCGTGTGTTTACATTATACAGATGAAGTTTGAAGCAAATCGGGTAAAAGTAAGAGTGTGATTTCAAAGCATTTTGCAAGTGAAACACTTTCTGCTGCCAGTTGGTGGCGCTATATATTTGACTCACAATAGTCACATCCATGTGATCGGCCTCTTACAACGAACACACTGCTGAAGTTTCATCAAGATCAGTTAATGTATGCAGAAGTTTTAACACACTTCCTTTTTGATTTATGGACCAAGTTAATTTAATTAATACACTAATTATATAAAACTATTGTCAATGCACTACAATTAAACAGGTTATATGTCTTTACTTATAAAAAAATAAAAACAAAAACTTATTTAAAAAATACCAGGCTTAAGAAATGTATTTACTTTAGCAGGCCAGACACACAGTGAAATTATTAAGCCCCCTCCCCCTACACACACACACAGAGACTGTGTGTCAAAAGACTCAATCACACACACACACAGACTGTGTGACAGGCCTAGGCTCAGAAAGAGCATGATCATATTCAAACTACAATATCTGACTTTCTGTGGGTTTGAGCTTATTATTGTTAATTAGAAAGTTGTTTGGCTTGAATAGAACAATATACACGGCAAGTTTTGTAACTGTCAGTAAAACTAACCAAGTTATAACACACTTTATGTGTCCTTTTTTAGTCAAAAAAATCCGCCACGGCCAAACCGTTCGAGATATCAAAAATCCGTCCGGAATATAGCATCCTCAATGTCTTGACTTCATGCACACCAAGTTTGGTGGTGATTGGTAACAGCATGGGTTGTAATTTGATGTTTTTCTAGGACAATTATTAAAAAAAAAAAACATAATTCCCGACTTCCGTTTGAACTGTCGTAAAACTTAGAGCACGAAAGTTGTTTGGCCTGATGTGATCTATGAGTGTACCGAGTTTCATATTAATCCATGCACGTGTGTTTGATTTATGGACAAATGTTCGAATCCCTAAAAGAATGCATCCTAAAAGAATGGTAAAGTTTGATGCGTCGCCACGGCAACAGTTTCAAAGATATCAAGAATCCATTCATAGGTCTTCATCTGCCGTGTATGTACATTATACAGATGAAGTTTGAAGCAAATCGGGTAAAAATAAGAGGGTGATTTCAAAGCATTTTGAAAGTGACACACTTCCTGCTGCCAGTTGGTGGCGCTATAACTTTGACTCACAATAGTCACATCCATGTGATCGTCCTCTTACAGCGAACGCACTGCTGAAGTTTCATCCAGATCAGTTAATGTATGCTGAAGTTATGACACACTTCCTGTTTCACGTTTCTCGCCATAGTTTCGTTTCCTCGCCACGGCCAAACCGTTCGAGATATCAAAAATCCCCACACAAACTTTCATCCTCAATGTCTTGACTTCTACGCTGACCGAGTTTCGTCGAATTTGGATCAGAGCTCTAGGAGGAGTATTTAAAAGTTCATTGCGTGTGTTTTACAAAAAAACCTCAATAGCCGACTTCCTGTTGGGCTGGGGTAAAAAGCAAGAACGCGAGGTATAGATGAAATTCTGCTATCGACATGTGTACCGAGTTTCATATTATTACATGCAAGTGTGTTTGAGTTATGGACCAGGTGTTCGGACCCCATTCCAGGGGGCGCTGACGAGCCGCCCTGCCACGCCCGGGTACCAGCTTCAGCCCGGCTCTGATGGCCGCGGGTTCTGACCCGTGTGCAAAGTTTCAAGAGTTTTCGAAGCATGTTAAGGGCCCCAAAAGTGCCCGAATAGTCGCTAGAAAAAAAAAAAAAAAAAAAAAAAAAAAAAAAAAAAAAATAATCGGAAGGAAAACAATAGGGCTCTGCGCCCTTTCAGGGCTTGGGCCCTAATAAAAAATAAATAAAAAAAATAATCGGAAGGAAAACAATAGGGCTCTGCGCCCTTTCAGGGCTTGGGCCTAAATATTAACCATGCTGTTTATATTGCTTGTAATTGGGATGAAGGAAACATCTGTTGAATATTTTAACATAAAACTGTTTGATTGTGTTGAATTAAAAACCCCAAAATGCAGAGGGTCCACCAGACTCACAAACACTGGCTGAATATCAAAAATATGAACACCACACAAGGGTTAATGTATGACCGTGAAAGAAAAGCCACCTCGTGGTGTGAAAGTACTTTTAAACCGACCGGGTTTGCAAGTGATAAACTTCTTGAATTATTAGTGATTACAATCTGCATGACACCAATGCTAGTAGAATTTAGTGTGTGTGTTTATAGATCTTGTAAAAAGTATGTGTGTATATATATATGTTTGTGTGAAATCAAATAAAGTTTCAGATATTAGTTTATAACACTTAAAGGAAGGAAAACAGAGCTATAGTTTCACTTAGAAAACAATATTACTTGCTTCCACAATCTCATATATATCAGTAAAACTGAAGAGGAACAAACAAGTTTGCTATTTTTGTAAAAGAAAAAATTCCATGATGCTATTCATTCTAAGCCTGTTTGCCTTTCTTCCGTAAAACAAAATTTGATATAATAATTATGGTAACCAAAAGGTTTTGGAGAAGATACTTTGGTAACCAAAAGGTTAGCATACCATTGACTTCCATTGTGTGTGTGTATACATGCATACATGCACACACACGCACACACACACACACGCACACACACACACACACACACACATATATATATATATATATATATATATATATATATATATCTTCTCTTATGTTACGCAGATAAAAAAAAGATAGTCGTATATCTGTTGGAATGGAAAGATTCCAATATATATCTTTTTAAATGATGATAGAACTTTAAGATACTTAATATTTCCAAAGCTTACGTGATTGTTCTGGTAGTTTAAAATAAACTGCTTTAAAAAGAAATTATATAAAAATGTATATACATTTCTGCATTGATTACTCATATAATGTGGTCCGATCTTCATCTACATCTGGGTTTACACTGTACAATTCTGGCCACACATTTGGCCGTCAGAAACAAATTTTGAGAATCCTAAAAGATTCCTCTGATTCTATAACCAAAAATCTAAAATGTTCACTGGCAGCTGATTAATGGCCATTGCAATCAAATTCTGGCAGTGTCAGAAGATTTACCGCACATTCCGATAGTGGTGGTTATCTTACGACATATGCATATAAAAATATAAACTTACAATTTTCTTTTGACAGTCTTTTTCCAATTTATACTGTTGTACTAGTTTTCTCACCATTGGTGTTGTGGGAATAAGCTGTGGGCTGTGTAAGGTTCATGAATTGCATTCTACAGCAGGGTGCCATGTACAGGAGTCTGAAAAGGTGCCTCCTAAATGTCTGTCTCACAAACGCATAGATAATGGGATTCAGGCAGCTGTGCGAGTAAGCCAAAGCTTCTGTGATCTGAAGACTTAGACTAATTGCCTTACTGCTGTCACAAGACTGAGGTATGAGTTCATTCAACTCTAAGACTTTTATAAAAGCTGTAACATTGTATGGAACCCAACAGCAGAAGAAAGACTACCATCACCACAATGACTAGACGCATGGCCTGCCTCCTGGAAGAGCGAACTGTCAGAAGTCTCTTCAGAATCATTGAGTAACAAAATCCAATCACAATAAGTGGGAGAATTAAACCCATGATATTCATTTTCAAGATACCAAAAGTCCTTATAAAAAGCTTTGAATTTTGATCATTTGTTGGATAAAATGTGCAATGTATTTGTTCATTATAACCTGTGGTTTTCAGGTACATCAACTCAGGAAAGGATGCAGAAACAGCAACAATCCATATGACCACACTGACTAAGATCCCATATGTCCTTGTTCGGACTCTCAAGGCAAACACAGCATGAACTTCAGCTAAGTATCGATCAACACTCATAAGTACAATGAAGAATATCCCACTGTAGAATCCAATGTGGTAGACACTGATGACCATAATGCACATACCATCTCCAAAGATCCACTGGTCTCTGGTATAATGTGCCAGGAAGGGAAGAGAGGAGACAAGCAGCAGGTCAGCTATTGCCAGGTTCAGGAGAAAGATGTCGCTCATGCTCTCAGCTTCACACCCATCAAGACCACCCAGACCACCAGTATGTTACCCAGAAAGCCCAGCACAAACAAAGGGAGTATAACACAGGAAGAATGTTGGCTCCATGCTCTCCATAAACACAGGAAAATGCAGATGAATCATCATTTCCAGCATAGAAGTCATCATAGTCGTATGGCACATCAGTGTATGGCTCATCATCCAATTTCCCATTCGTACTATCATTTGAGAAAGAAACTGTAAGGAAAACACACCTCACTTTCGACAGTAATCTAATCTTAAATGTTTATATGTTATAACCTTACCTGGATAAAGTATGATGATACAGTTGAAGAGGACCATTGGTTACCATCGCTGTCCATGGAATCTGAGTACAAGGGTCCTGTTCATGATAAATGGCTGCTATCCAAAAAAAAAGAAAAGAAAAAAAGAGATCACTGTAACACAAAACAATCACAAAATAAAATGTAAAAAGGAATCCAAAAACGGGCCAAATCACGTTCAGCTGAATGCCTTGCATGAAACAACAATATAACACCACACATCTGTGTTTAATATTTCCTCTGTATGAACTAACAAAGGATCTTTCAACGATTTCACAACAGTTTCACAAAGTGTTCTTAACTCTTTAAAGAGAGGAGAAGGGGCTTACAACAACAGATGTACCAATGGTCTTGAGTTTGTATGATTAACAAGAGTAATGTGAAAATTCTTTAACAGGTTAATAATATCTATCTAATAATATATGTCTAATATGTACTTTTTAAAAAATGTAATAAAAATGTAAGACATTAGTTTATGACATTTAAAGTAATGAAAGGGGAATAGAGCTAGTTTCACTTACTGATTTGCTTCCGCCATCTCACATAATTAAAATTGAAGAGGAACTAACAAGTCTGCTCTTTTCAGTAAAAAATTGTATAAAATCCATCTGTTTGCCGAAAGGTTTTGGTTACCATTGTATGTAAAACGGTAAAGACTTTTTTCAAAGTATCTTCTCTAATGCACAAACTAGGTCAGCCAGAACTGGAAAAACGTCCTATAGCACCTGATGTACTTGTTACATCATAAGAAGAATGACATCTATGCTAGTCTCACTGTTTATCCAGAGGTTTACCACAGTCATCCGGATTGGGCCATATCCAGATTAAATGGACGACCTGAGCCTAGACACGACCACAGTGCAACCATGAAGTGTCAGCAGAGATTGTGTCAACTAGACACAACTAGATTTTGCGTAGATGGAACTGGATGAATATTGTGAATGTTCCGATCCATTCTGACTATGGCAAGCCATTTTAACTTTTAATCATTTGCAGGATATGAATTCTTGATATCAACAATGCCATTTTTTGATATCAAGAATTTAATTGTTGATATAAAGAATTGAACTCTTGATATCAACAATTCAATTCTTGATATCAACAATGCCATTTTTTGATATCAAGAATTAAATTGTTGATATCAAGAGTTCAATTCTTGTATCAACAATTCAATTCTCGATATTGAAAAATGGCATTGTTGATATCAATAATTCATATCCTGCAAATGATTAAAAGTTAAAACGGCTTGCCATAACCCATATGGTATTGGGGAGGGGTGGGGGCAGTTCTCATCTGACCAACTAAAGAACAGTGTAAGATTATGATTCAGGTAGCATAACAAGTCAGAAGTCAGTACCATGTCAGAATATGGCAAGCCGTCTTCAGCTTTTATTCATTTCCAGAATATGAATTCTTGATATCAACAATTACATTCTTGATATCAACAATTACATTCTTGATATCAACAATTACATTTTTTGATATCAAGAATTTAATTGTTGATAACAACAATTAAATTGTTGATATCAAGAATGTAATTGTTGATATCAAGAATTCATATCCTGGAAAATGAATAAAAGCTAAAACGGCTTGCCATATATGGGTATGTTCCTTACACAAAAGCATGGCTTCACAATCACTTCAGAAGGACACTGGAGCCATATGGATTACTTTTATAGATGGATGTACTTTTTCGGGCTTCACATTTTCTCCAGTTATTTACTCTCATTATAAAGCTTTGAGGAGACAGGGAAATTTTTTATATAACTCTGATTGTATTTATTTGAAAGAAGAATGTCACCTTTATTCTATTATTAATAACTTCATTTTAGAGCTACCACAAAGTCAAAACAATCTATTACTTTAATTTCCTATTATCACTGTAAAGCCGCTTTGGAACAATTTACATTGTTTTAAGCTGCTACATAAATGAAGATAAACTTGACTTGACTTGACCTAGGAGGGCTTCAGGGTGAGTAAATCATGCTGGGCTAATTTTCATTTTTGGGTGAACTATCCCTTTAAGCTGGACTATGACACTATTTTCTTCTAGATCTGCTGTACAGCCAAAACAAACTTTGTTCAAATTTTGTTGAAAAAATCTATTCTAAAAAGTGCTATAACAATAAAAGTGACTTGACTTGATGACGAAGTTCCAGCAGGAAAAAAAGAAAGTTATACATTTTGGAATGACATGAAAGAGCGTAAATTATGACAGAATATTCATTTGGGTTAGTAGTAAGCTTAAGTGGTTGTTCAAACAAAATGCTTTATATATATATATATATAGAAGGCGGTCGCATTCTCTCCCTCTCCCTCCCCTTACCTTCCCTGCTTTGCTTCTCTCGTCACGTCTAGTATACTGTACTTTGAGAGACTCTCTCAGCACTGCTCTCCAAACTAAGAAATTATGGATTTGATCAACTGGTCTCTCAACGCAATTGACACCATCTTCTCGACGAGAAGCTTGGGTTTCTGGGGAACCTGACAGCCCTGCCGGAACGTTCGCAGCTGGCTACACGATGGACGCGTGGGAGAAGTGGCGGGTCGTGTGTCTGGCGGCTCTTTCCGTGGAGGACGTTGAAGATATCTACCTATTCGGAACCATGATAACAGGTCTTCTGCTGATTGGATTAGGCATTGCCCTAGTTTATCGAGGAATTAAAAAGACGGAGACAGCTGTCCAAAGCCTCACAAGGCTGCCCGTCATGATTGAAGCGGTGGGCAGAGCTGTCAGCACTGAGACTGTGTCTATGAACCAGAATATGGATAACATCATGGAGAAGCTTTCAGCTTTGCAGAAGGATTTGGATCGTTTAGGAGACCAGAGACAATGAGAATTAGCCGTGTAAATTGAATGCGGCTTTTTCGCCCGAGACCAAACAATCCCAATCTTATCTGTTTTCGGCCGCCCGAACCAGCACTGGCCTTGGCCAAGGCCGCTGTTGAAACAACAACTCCCCCGGAAGAGCACTGCAGTGAGCCGCTCTCGCTTTCCTTCCCCGACTCCCGGGACACCTGGTAATTGTTGACTCTGTCTGGGACATGATCAAGGTTTTCTCCATGGCAACTTGCTGTGTATCGCTATGACATCTGCGGACTTGAGGCACCTAGATTATGATGCCAGGCATAGCGACTCTCCAGGCCTACACATACACGGACTCTTACACATACATTCAGATATGCATTCACCAGCCCCACACCCCATCCCACGCCTTCGCCGCTTTGTACCCTCCAGTCTGACAGGCGGGTCTGTGACCAGCGCCGAAAATGGCTGCAGGACCGGATGGCTGCCTGCCTGTGCTGGGCTACCTCCATCCCCCACTCCCCACCCCTCTTGCAAGTTTTGTTTATGTGTACTGATTATGTGCCAATGTTGCTGAGGTGTTTTTTTTTACTGTTCCCAAACTGTTCTCCTCACAGGAGCATAGTCTGGGGGTTAAAAAAGGGTTGCCTTTTTTTTTTCTCCTCACCTCCCCTCATGTTATGCTGTATTCTTCCTCAATGCTCTGTCTTCCTGTCCTGTCCACCCCATTGTCTTATTGTATGTATGTCTGTATGGACGGGTTGATGGCTAATTTCACTGGTACTTGTGACTAGTGACAATAAAGACTACTACTACTACTACTACTACTGCTATATATATATATGTAGAGCAGCAAGAATTAGTTTGAGTTTGAAAATATCTAGATTTCTGCTGCATTTGGTTACTCATACAATATGGTTTGATCTTCATCTAAAGCTGTGTTCACACTGTACGGTTTTGGCCGTGATTTGTCCGTCTGAGAATTGCTGAAATTGATGATAGCCTACATGAAAGAAGCTCTTTATTTCTATTTAAGAAAAATAATTCATTTAAGTATTTTTTTTACAATAATGCACCACTAGATGGCCCTCAAGTTTCTTTATTTAGTGATTAGTGTGAAGTAAGCTGTAGGAGGAGAAAGAATGCCGAGCATGTTGGTGTATATGTATTCATGCTTGATTAGGAGAGTGTATGTGATGTCCACAAATAGAGGTTGGAGAGTCCCATATCACATCTGAGTTTATTGAGACAAACAAAGCGCTAAAATACAAAACATTACTACAGTTTCACTACGGTTGATCCGCTGAGCTTCCCCCAGTTTGCCAGACGTCCCAGTTAAGGGTTCCTACGGGGAACTAGGTTGGCTATCTGAGGACAAATGTGACGCACCATTATGCTCTGTTCCAGAAAACACGGAATTCAGATTTTTCCCACCTCCTACTTGGATTTAACGTTTGGAACGCTGTTTGAAGTTGGACATCTGGGCTGTTGGAATGCCACTATTACAAGTTCACGATGCTGCCAGTGAGAGGACTAAGCACCGCTGTAACACAGTATGAAGGCTTCCTGCCTTTGTTGAGTAAAAGTGTACTAAAAGTAGTATTCTCCTTACCTTGTATAAACGTGAAATAACAACAACACTTTGTTAAAAGTCTTACTAAGACACAGAATTATAAACCCTAAATTGTACAGAAGGTTTACTTTACCTGGACTGGTGCTTTGAAATAGCCTTCTCTTTGTCAGGTTTCAGTTTCTTTGCAGGTAGACTGGGAACTTTCACATGGAATAACTGGTCAATAATGTGTGGGTCCTTCCGGCATTCCAGAACTTTATGAACCGGAGCTTCTCTAAATGTTTGGTGATTGGTTCAAAGAGTTTCCTGGCAACCCACTCTTTAGAGTGCTTAGGAAATACAGCATGGTACTGAGGTAAACCTAAAAAAATAAGATACATTAATGTACAATTTATTACCTGTATACAGGGGTCAGAAAGTAAAATACTGCCATATGTTTATTTAACCGATGAACTCTAATTATGTTTGGTTTGTTAAGTTTGTTTGTAGGATTATGTTTGACTCTTTGTTTCCCCTTTTTCCTAGTATTTTGGTATAGTCCTATTCAGTTTTCCCGCTTCTCGTTTGTCCTCTGTTTTTTTCACCTGTGTTTAGTTAATTCATGTCATCCATGTCATCTGTCTTCTATTCCATTATTGTCATCAGTCTCTGTATTTAGTTTCCCTCAGTTCATTCAGTCTTCATTGGTTCTTGTCTATGTTTAGAATGTTTGGTGCGTGATCTTTCTGCGAGCCTGCCTGTACCTGTTTATTTTCATTTTGATTAAATCTTGGAATTGGAGCTATTGCCTCAGGCTGCTTTCTACCTGCACCACACCTGTGACAAATTAGTTCTAACCCTGATTTCACTAATTAGATCTAGATTCACTAATCTCCTGGCTGCAAAACTGTGCTAATTAGCAAATCCAGGTGATTGGAACAAAATACTGAGGAGGACTTTCTGAACCTGGTGCTCGTTCTTCGTACGTCGCTAACTCAGTTAGCTGGATTTGATTGTTGGCGATTTGCCATGATCTTGGATCATTTGGTTCTTCGAAGCTCATCCTGGACTTGCTGTCATAGCAACAGGTCCGTCAGCTTGAACCTGAGGGCTGTTTCACAAAAGCAGAATTTAGAAATCCAAGATAAGAGATAAAGCTGGGTTTGACCTAGTGTGATCAGTGCATCCTGGCTTCATCAGTTTCACAAAGGCCAAACCAGGCTCAGGAGGAGCGGCTATATCAAGCCAGGTGTAAGTAATTCAGATAAGTGGGTGTCAACAGCTTTCTTCAAGAGACCACACTGTCAATCACAGATTCATTGATGCTACAATAGATAAGTTTTGTGCGCCATACTTCCAGTGTTGGGTGTAACTAATTACTAAGTAATTAGTTGCTGAAATTTAATTACTTTTCCCTTGAAAATGCAAAGTAAGGGATTACTCTTAATTTATCTGTAATTAAATTAAACTTACTTCTGATGTAATTGAGGTAAATACTGTGTATAGATCAATCCGATCTCACAGTGATTCGTATGCATTTTATGAGGTGTCTAAATAGTACGACCGCACTCGTACAAATTCGTATGAATTAATATGTATGAAAAAGGTGTGAAATGTCATGAGATCAGACATAAAACAATAGTGGGTTTAACATCAAAATGTATGGTCTGATGCTAAAAAGTATCTTTTTATAATGTAACCTTCTCCACCTTGGTCAGTTTAAGGATAGGCCTAATTTATGCAATTTTATAGTATTTATTTGGAAGAATTAAAACAGATTCATGTCTATCTAGTGATGTATGTCTCGAGAATGGTCTCGAGACCACTTTTACGTGGTCTCGGTCTTGTCACGGTCTTGGCGGTCTTTGGTCTTGTCTTGGTCTCGGACCTCTCGGTCTTGTCTAGGTCTCGCTGTCTGAGACTGACATAGTGGTCGGGGGATTTAGCAATACAATACTACAATATCCACGACAGATTGAGGCGCGCGTCCGAGTGAAGACATGTGCGCGAGCCACATGAGAAAACACTGATCGCAGCGGCAACAAGCACTTTGATCATTTGATTTAAAAAACACATATCATGTACAATTATTGATGTATTCGTATTTATTTAAACACATGTCAGCGACATGATAGGTTTTAACTTCATTCAGGAGATTTTGGGTAACTGCACAACTGACAGATGATTTCGAGCGCACAGCCAATGGTGTGTGTGTGTGTGTGTTTGTAACCATACCGACAAAACAACCAACTTTCGGTTCCTGCACTTAAGCTTATAATTTTGTTTTAAAAAATATTTATGTATTTAAAAGTTGCAGAATGGATTCATGTGGAGACTTCAAAATCAACAGAGATAGACAGGCAATGCAAAACAAAATCTTACAAGTTATTGCTTAGCTTCAACAACACTAGTCTGTTTTTTGGTCTCGGTCTTGGTTTCAACTTGGTCTCGGTCTTGGTCTCGGCCTTGTCTTGGTCTCGATACCCTCTGGTCTTGGTAGTATCTTGGTCTCGGTTTAGGCGGTCTTGACTACAAGTCTATGTCTATCCTTGTATTATTCAGCTGGTTGAGATTGATATGGGATTTTCAAAGTAATTAGTAATTAAATACTTTTTAGAGAGAGAAATTAGTACAGTAATCTAATTACACTGTTGAAGAAGTAATTAGTAACTAGTAATTAATTACTTTTTTAGAGTAACTTACCCAACACTGCATACTTCACACCAAATGAGCAACATCTTTTAATGGAGACTTACGAGGAATTGAAGCACATCATACTCAGAAAAGGAAACACTGCTGCTTTTATAAAGGAGCGAGAAAGGGCATGGCAAACAATAGTGGATCGACTGAATGCGCTACTGAAAACGTCATAATTATACATTCAAGGAGTTACTTGTCATTTGCTTAAATGAACAACTGTAAACTTAAAGGTGCCATCTGGAGTTTTTGAGGTGAAACTATCCCAAAAATGAGCTACAGGCATCAAAAGAATGAGAAGAAATAAGTGCAATGATGTCTATAGAAAACTGGAAAGCTATAGTGCTGCCGAGATATAAACCTAAATTAGCATGCTAAATTACTAGCCCCGGCCCGTCAGGTGTCGTGAATACCAGTTTCGGCCATGGGAGGCGGTATGCGGGCGGGCAACATAAACACCAGCCACACACTGCAATAGACGAGTAAGTGGCGCGTTTTATGTGTGTGTGTACTTTGAATCTGAAGTCAGTCGTGTGGAAATACAGCCGATTACTACATTTCAGTTCAGGGAAGAGTTCAAAAAATGATTGGTCGACATGCATGAGGAATACATTTTGGTAAGTTGTAGCATACTGTATCTTTCAACAGTGTTCATGTTCTTTTTCCATTAGCTTGTAGAGATCGGTTCACGTGCGCTAGGGATCTGTGGTGTAACATGTACAAGTGCCAAAATGGTATTTATTGTTTGAATTGCGTAATAAAATTGACAGAATCTGAGAGCTTAACTGGCAACCTGATTGCTAAGTGTCAATTGCATGTGTCTTACAGTGAAATCGTGAGAGTTGTCAGCTCTGAATGGCGTTAGCTTGATCAACATCAGCGAATGCTGTCTGTCAAATTAATTCAAACTAACAATAAAAGTGTAATATGAACAAAACGAATACCGTAAACTTAAAATAATTGCCCAGGGTTTTATTTTCCCATATCGTCGAAATGCACCAGCTTGTTTTTGAGACGCGTTTATGAGACGGTCTTCATCATTTAGTGTTGATGTTGTTCATTGAGTTTCTGATCTCTAAAAATATCCAAATGCTCCACGTGAAACTGCGGTCTTCCAACCTTTTACTATCAAAATGATTTGAATAATATGCGTGAGAAAAAGAGCAAAACAGCTCTCGCTTGTGTTGTTTGAAGACGTGATAGTGCGTGCGGCCGCGGCACAACTCACTTTCTGGAGGTATACTGCCCCCATCTGTTATGGAATATGGATTATTTTTTGATTTAGAATTCCAGATGGCCCCTTTAAAAATGAACAATGGAAGTCAATGTTGTAACATGCGTGAATCTGACAGTTGATTAATTTATGTTACTCTTTTGTTACACATCCTATCAATATTTATACAGAACAAACATGACTGGACCAAAGATGACCTGGCAACAGGTCAAGATCAAATATAAGAACATTTTGTAGACTGGTAAGTGTCTGATAAAATTTTGGGACCCAACAGTCTGCACAGGTAGCAGATGCCATCCCCAGAAATAGGGTAGAGTGGGGAAAATGCCCCCCAAGGGGCATAGTTTCTCTTTATCATAATTACTATAGTAACATATTTCTGTTCAAAGTCACTTTAATGCAGTATAACTAGGCGGTAAATATATTATGTATAATCAAATATATAATATAATATTTGAACAAAACATGAAAAAATTACTTCAAGTGAGCATTAGCTAGCTAGCTTGGTGAATGCAATGATGGAAGGTGGTTAGGGGACCCAATGATAAAACACAGTGACTTTTAATGCATTAATGGAATATATTTCACTATTAATATACTAATTTATGTGTAATATTTATTTAGGGTTTTCTGTTTTTCTTGATGATAGTGATGAACAAATACTAGGCTACATCAATTATCAACCCAAAGGCCTATAGTGTAGAAATCAAAATATTCAAATGTTAGACATTTGGCTATTTTGTACATTCCTGAAATAAATATTAATAGGTATATATATATATATAAAATGTTGTTGCATTACTTGCATTTTACTTTTAGAGATTAAAAAGGGGGCATTTTAATCCACCTTGGGGGCGTTTCACCCCTCCGCTGGGCCAAAATGCCTCCTTTGTACATAAATATTTTCAGTCAAAATAAATAAATAAATAAATAGTTAGAAAGGTTGAACAATTTTAATATTTGGTAAATAACTCCTGCCATAGACACTCAAAACTGGGATGGCAATTCTAGTCACGTTTATGTTTTGTTATACAGTAATGTCACATTTTCCTTAGGGGGGTGTTTTCCCCACTCTACCCTAATGCCACCTTCACACTGGCAGTTGAAATCAGCTCCGTAATACACAATACGTTCCCAACGGACGTCGTAATACACAGTGAAAAGCATTAGACGCGGGTAGAACAAAAGAGTGAGAGGTTGATTCTGTTAGTTCTGTATGATCTCTCTCATGAGGGTTATATTAGACATATTAATAGGAAGGCTGCTGACATGTCAGGTCGACTAAAAACTGTGATATGGTGATCAATAGTTTAATGTCTGCCTACAATTTAATTGTATTAACTGCCCCCCTAATAACATTAGAAAGTCATGAAAATAAAAAAAAATTACATGACAACTTCTCGTTATAAAATCATTATTTATTTTATTAAACGTTAATAATTCAGGTTTGTTTATCAGTACCATAGCAACGTTCAACTTCCGCTGGAATTTTCGGATAGGAACCGTCTGTAGCTTTTCGCAAGAGTTCAATTTTTTTAACGCATCCAGATGACCAACGGACACGATTTTCTTCACACCGCACTCGGTCGGGCCCATTTCGGACCCATTCGCATGCGGTCTGCGAATCTCCATAGGAAATGAATGACTTCCGGTCGTTTTGTAGCCGCATCGGAGCTGATTTCAACTGCCAGTGTGAAGGCGGCGTAGCGTTACGGACGGTTCCTATCCGACAATTCCAGCGGAAGTTGAGCGTTGCTATGGTACTGATAAACAAACCTGAATTATTAAAGTCGGCGTGAAATGGAAGTTGAGATTGTCATGTATATCCAAGTGAAACGGCTTCTGAAAAAATGTAGGGCAGGACTTGATTTCATCCTTCGGGAATTGATTGGATCGTGGGAGGTTGGGCGTTGCAAACAATTTGAATGCAATTCTCTGAGAGGTGGTGCACCGATAGCCGCACCCTCATCGGATCTGGCCACACCCTTTTGCCATTCCACGTGACCAAAATAGAAAGAGGTCGTTTTGATGGGGGAGAAAAGGCTAATGTATTTGATTAAAGATTTCAAGGGTACATAATTTTTTTAAAAATATTGAAGTGCACGGATAAATCATTTATAATAAACACTACAATATATCATATAGAAAGAAGATTTGTCAAATTTGATTTCATGCCGACTTTAACGTTTAATAAAATAAATAATGATTTTATAACGAGAAGTTGTCATGTCATTTTTTTTATTTTCATGACTTTCTAACGTTATTAGGGGGGCAGTTAATACAATAAATTGTAGGCAGACATTAAACTATTGATCCCCATATCACAGTTTTTAGTCGACCTGACATGTCTTTCGTCAACGCAGCAGCCTTCCTATTAATATGTCTAATATAACCCTCATCAGAGAGATCATTCAGAACTGACAAAATAAACCTTTCTCTCCACCAATTTTGTTCTACCCGCGTCCGGCGCTTTTCATTTTGTTGTATGACGTCCGTTGGGAACGTATTGCGTATTACGGAGCTGATTTCAACTGCCAGTGTGAAGGCAGATATATAAGTCACATTTATTTATATAGCGCTTTTTACAATACAGATTGTGTCAAAGCAGCTTCACAGTGATAACATGACAGTAGTACAACACAGATCAATAATATTGTTAACTATTAAATATTAAATAATAAATAAATAAATAACCCCAACTAAGCAAGCCAACAGCAGACAAAGCAAGGCGACAGTGGCAAGGAACCAAAACTCCATCAGATTGGATGGAGAAAAAACCTTGGGAGAACCCAGGCTCAGTCGGGGGCCAGTTCTTCTCTGGCTTACATTCATATTGTTAATATATAAATATGAAATATAAATATTGTTTATATATAATACGGAGCCATAACATATCGCCAGTGTTGAGTCGTCTCTTCACAGGCGTTGGGGCATCTTAAATCCCTGTGGGAGGCTGGATACAAACTGGACCTGACAAACGCCATTTTCTCGGGACAGGCGTCCCGAGATAACAGCAGAAAGGCAGATGGGAAATAATTAGCATAGCTGATGTTCAGAATGATTTCCATTATACAGGAGTCGATGTTAGAAAAACACTATCTCAAAACTCTCCGCAACCCAACCATACGCGCAAACTCTCCGTTTGACTAAGGCTGTCGAGCCCCACTGGCGCGGTAAATACAGGATCAGTGGCAAACGGTTCCGTATGGCATAACAGAGGACTAAAAGGTAAGCATTATGTGAATGCTTGACTGAAGAGATGCGTCTTCAGTCTAGTTTTAAACTGTGGTAGCGAGTCAGAGCCTCGGACCGTATCGGGCAGGCTATTCCAGAGTTTTGGAGCTAAATGCGAGAACGCCCTCCCTCCTTTAGTGGACTTAGATATCCTAGGAATGACCAGAAGCCTTGAATTTAGTGATCTTAAGGAACGCGTTGGATTGTAGGGCGAAAGAAGGTCTGTTAAGTACATTGGAGCTAAACCGTTTAGGGCTTTATAGGTCATTAGTAGTATTTTGTAGTTGATACGGAACTTAATAGGTAACCAGTGTAGAGATGATAAAATCGGTGTTATATGATCGTATTTTCTTGACCTAGTTAGAACTCTAGCGGCTGCATTTTGGACTAACTGTAGCTTGTTTATTGAGGATGCAGGACAACCGGCTAATAAAGCATTACAGTAATCTAGTCTCGAGGTCATAAATGCATGAACTAACTTTTCTGCATCAGAAACAGATAGCATGTTACGTAGCTTAGCAATGTTTCTAAGGTGGAAAAAGGCTGTTCTTGTAGCATATGAAATCTGATTTTCAAAAGACAAGTTGCGGTCTAGTATAACACCCAGGTCTTTTACTGTAGTGGATAAAGTAACAGGACATCCATCTATATTAAAGTTGTATTGTAAGAGGTTTTGTGAGTAGTTTTTTGGACCAATAAGTAATACCTCCGTTTTATCTGAATTTAATAGCAGGAAATTACGCGTCATCCAGCATTTTATATCTTTGAGACACTCGGTCAATTTAGATGAGTTAGTGTTTTCGTTGGTCGTGATGAAATATATAATTGAGTATCATCAGCATAGCAGTGGAAATTAATTCCATGTTTTCTTATAATGTTACCAAGTGGCAGCATATATATAGAAAATAGCAGAGGGCCTAAAACCGATCCTTGCCGTACTCCATGGTCTACTGGCGTTATCTTTGATTTTTCCCCATTTAAACAAACAAAATGAGAACGGTCCGATAAGTACGATCTAAACCAGCTTAATGCCTGTCCCTGAACACCAGTGTAGTTTTGTAGTCGATCCAAGAGTATTTTATGATCTATAGTATTCGAACGCAGCACTTAGATCAAGTAGGACTAATATTGAGATACGGCCTTGGTCAGAAGCTAAAAGTAAGTCATTTGTAATTTTAACTAGCGCAGTTTCTGTACTATGATGCGGTCTGAATCCTGACTGGAATTTTTCATAGATATCATTTTCTTGCAAAAAAGAGCACAACTGAGCGGACACAACTTTTTCTAGTATTTTTGACATAAATGGAAGATTTGAAATAGGTCTGTAATTTGCTAAGTTATTTGAGTCTAATTTCGGTTTCTTAATGAGAGGTTTTATTACTGCCAGCTTGAATATTTTTGGAACATGACCTAAAGATAAAGACGAGTTAATAATATTGAGGAGAGGCTCTTCCACTACAGGTAATAGTTCTTTCAGTAGTTTAGTGGGTATTGGATCTAATAAACATGTTGTTGGTTTAGAAGCAATGATAAGTTTATTTAGCTCTTCCTGTCCTATCGCTGTAAAGCGGTGTAGTTGTTCTAGAGGAGCCATAATTGAGGCTGAATCATGGGACACCATAGAGGATTGTACATTTATAATTATGTTGTGGATGCTTTCTATTTTCTCATTGAAGTAATTCATAAAATCATTACTACTAAACTTTAACGGTATATTTTGCTCTGGAGATGTCTGTTTATTTGTTAGTCTAGCCACGGTGTTAAATAAAAACCTTGGATTATTTTGGTTATCTTCCATTAGTTTGCGAAGATGCTCAGCCCTGGCTGTTTTTAGAGCCTTTTTATAACGTGACATACTGTCTTTCCACGCGATTCTGAAGACCTCTAAATTAGTTTGTTTCCATTTACGCTCTAAGATACGAGTTTCTCTCTTGATAGCATGCGTATCACTGTTGTACCAGGGTGCTTTAGTTTTCTCTCTAACCTTTTTTAATCTTATTGGTGCAACAATATCTAAAGTACTAGAGAAAATGGTACTCAAACTGCTAGTCATTTCCTCTAACTCATCTGTTTGTTTGGGTTCATTTAGCAGCTTAGATAGATCAGGTAAGCTATTTGAGAATCTATCTATAGTGGTTGGAAGGATTGTTCTGCCTTTTCTATAACGTGGCGCAACGTGACATATTCCAGCAGTACGTATTATGCAGGTCACCATGTAATGATCAGTGACATCATCGCTTTGCGGTATAATATCTATATTAGTTGGATCGGTACCATATGATATAATTAAATCTAGTGTATGATTTAGACGATGAGTGGGGCCACTGACGTTTTGTTTGACCCCAAAGGAGTTTAATAAGTCTGTAAACACAACCCCTAAAGCATCATTTGTATTATCTACGTGTATGTTAAAATCTCCAACAATTATTGCTTTATCGACATTCATCAATAGATCCGACAGAAAGTCTGCAAACTCTTTTAGGAATTCAGCATAGGGCCCTGGAGGTCTATATACAGTAGCCAAGGCTAGAGATAATATGGATTTCTTTCTTACATCTAAGAGCGTAACATTTAGCACAAGTACTTCAAAAGAATTAAACCTGTGACCTGTTTTCTGAGTAACGTTAAAAATATCTTTATGGATTGTTGCAACACCGCCGCCACGGCCGATCAGACGAGGCTCATGCTTATAACAGTATCCTGGTGGACTAGACTCATTTAGACCGAAATACTCATTCGGTTTAAGCCAGGTTTCAGTAAGGCACAGAACATCAAAATTATTATCTGTGACCATTTCATTAACAATAACCGCCTTAGGTGTGAGCGATCTAATGTTTAGAAGACCTAGCTTTAAAAATTGTTTTTGTTCACTGATATTTAGATTTTCTGGTTTAATTACAATTAGATTTGTGCTAGATCTTACACTAGATTTATTGTTTGGCTTCATTAAACGAGGAATGGACACTGTTTCTATATAATGCTCCACACTATGCATATTAGTTAAATTAGGACAGCAGAGGCTGTGATTTGGACTTTGACTTATTAGTCATCTGGTGCGTAACGTCTCGGAGATGTTGTCCGACAGGACACTCGCTCCGATTCTGCTGGGGTGGAGTCCGTCTGCCCGATACAGTCCGGGTCGCTCCCAAAACAGATGCCAATTATTTACAAAGAGCAGTTTCTGTTCATTACACATTAACATTAACCATTCATTGAGCGCAAAAAGTCTACTGAACCTTTCCTGTCCTTGTCTGTATGTGGGAAGCGGTCCGGACACGATGATCGTTGCTTTAGGCGCTGTGCTGCGTACCGTCTCGATCAGGCTCATGTAGTCCTTTTTCAGAACCTCGGTCTGTCGCAGCCTGATGTCAGTCGGTCCCGCTTCCAGCACAACAGCTCCGATGCGCTTGTCACCGCTCACGATCTCGGGAACCTGAGCGGCGATATCAAGAACACGGGCACCAGGGAAGCAGTGAGTTCGCACCTTACCTTTCCCCGAGTTAGCGCGGACATGACGGACCATGGATGTGCTGATGATCACGGCGTCGTCGCGTTCGGTTCGCGAAGAGGGAGAAGCGGTTCCGAGTGGGCATCTCGAAGACCGGGAGGGGCGGAGAGGTAGCTCTGATCCTGGCTCGTGTCTTCCGCTGCGTGACCCATGCTCCGTGTTGTGATGGCGTCGGAGTAAAAGAGATCCAAGATGATCGTGTGCTCCTGGGCAGAGAAACACACGGAGTGGATGAGGTCTGAATCGAAGAGTTAACGTTACTAACCACTGATTTGTGAGCATCGGCGCGTGATGCTTCAAGCGTTGAACGCCGATCCAACAGCTCGGCTTGCTTCACTAGCAGTCCACGGATCTGCTTCTCGACGTGTTCCAGCTCCTGCCTCACCGAGAAGAGCTCGAAGGACTCCTCACCTGCTCTCAGAGGTAACGTTAGACACGCATCTGATGTGTTCGCCATTTATAAAAGATGAACAGTAAATTAGTAGTGATACTACAAATATCACCACTAATTTAGGACTGAAATGCCGAAAATAAACCGTATCTTTTCAGTGAAACGGATGTAAAATGAGACGGCCGATAGGGCCACGCGTGAAATGCTAGCGGGCTAAAGGCTAGAGCTAAAGTAGCGATATCAAAGCAATCCAATTGTTTTTTATAAGGAATAGTATCAAGGATAAGTTCACATGATAGAAAAATAGAAAGTGCTAGTTTATAAATGAGTGGTAAAGAAGAAAATTAAAGATTAATGAAGAAATCCTCCGGAGCTACAAACACGAATACAGATCGCACGCGCATGCGCATCTGCTTCTCCGGATAGCGCATATGCTATAAACCAGGCTTGGAAGTCTTAGATAACACAAAACGAAATGAACAGGATTGTTGCAGGGTTCATTGTAGAAGACATGCTTCCCCGGTCGACCATTAATCCCCCAGGTTTAGAAAAATGTATTTTAAATTAAGATTAAGAATTTTATGGGATAAACTGACCTTTATTTTATTATTTTTCATTGACCTCTTCATTTTTTGTTTTTTATTGCCATAAGAAGAGTTTTATTCTCATGTTTCCCAAAGCCTGTGTGTTGACACTTGTGTGTTGAACCCCATTATAAAATGACCCCACCATAGCCTCCTTTATCCTGTTGTTTGTGAATTTTACAGTGCGGCATATTTATTTGTGCAGACAGGGATATTGTTCTTTCATGCCATTTTGTATAAATTTGTACAATAAAGTGATGATAGGGCAAAAAGTGATGATAGGCTATGATGTTTGTCCATGTATCTACACGGTAAATTAAGAAACGGGAAAGTAAAGTAATAAGTAGTGAAGTTACTTTTCCAACGCAGTAACTAGTAAAGTAATATCATTACAATTTACAGAAGTAACTAGTAACTAGTAACTAATTACTTTTTTTGAGTAACTACCCCAACACTGCAACAAACAACGATCTGACAATGGAGATGAGAATTGGGTGAGATTAAATAGACCGGAAAGATAGACTGCAGCTGGTGCTGAGTGATTACTGAATGCGGCCACGCCCCTCTAATCAGCACACACACACATACAACAACAGAAACACGAGACATGAATGAGACATAGGATTTACCCACCGTGACAGTACCCCCTTCCCTAGGAACCCCTCCTGGCGTTCCCAGACTCCCTTACCTGTCGATTGTAATCATCGATAAGGGAGTGGTCCAGGATGTCTCTAGCTGGTACCCAACTTCTCTCCTCCGGACCGTAACCTTCCCAGTCCACCAAGTACTGTAATCCGCGTCCCCTCCGTCTCGAGTCCAGAATACGGTTAACCGAATAAGTGGATTCCCCATCTACGAGGCGGCGGCGGGGGGGGGGAACCGGGACTGACGGATTAATGCGAGACATAAAAGACGGGCTTAATTTTGGAAACATGAAAGACGGGATGGATTCTCCTGTACACTGGAGAAAGATTCAGGCGGACTGTCACCGGACTAAAGATTTTGGTGACAGCAAACGGACCAAAGAATTTAGGTGCGAGTTTATTTGAAACGGAACGGAGAGGAATATCCTTGGTAGAAAGCCACACTTTAGAACCGACGACGTCTGCGGGAGGCTTCCGCCGATGGCGAGTCGGCTTTGGCCTTGGTGCAGCGCCCCCACTTGGAGTAGAGTCTCACGGGCTCTAGTCCAAGTGCGGTGACATCCTCTGGACGAAGGCGTGGGCGGAGGGGACCGCGACTTCAGATTCCAGACTAGGAAAAATTGGTGGCTGGCAGAGGTGGAAAGAGTAATAAAATATGCTACTCAAGTAAAAGTACTACTACTTCAATAAAATTTTACTTAAGTACAAGTAAAAGTACTGGTCTAAAAATCTACTCAAGTAAAAGTAAAAAGTAGCTCATTTAAAATTTACTCAGAGTAAAAGTTACTGAGTTACTTTTTTAACACCGGGGTAGGGGAATCTCCGTGTGGGGTTGTAATGGTATGAGATTTTCACAGTGTGATAACGTCTCAGAAAATACCATGGTTTACAGTATTAATCAATTATTAAATAAATTATTATTATTATCATCAGTTAAAATTATTATGAAAACAGGGTTTTTATTTGGTTGAAAAAATGCTTTTAATTATAATAAACTTGAAACCATTTGTTTGTTTTGTTAATTAAAATTTTAATAAAACATGTCTAATCAATTAAATTTGATAATTGATAATGACAACTTATTTTTAGCATTAATTATTTATTAAAATGTTTAAGAATTATATTGTCCTATGAAATGCATTTTATTCAGAAAATTAATGTTTCTCTGATTTAATACAAATATATTATCAAAAACGGTGGTAATCAAATGTAAATTTAAACTTGTGTCCTTTTATTTTTGGGGGAAGCGCTGCAAAAACAGATTTACTAAATTAAACCATGGACAAAAAAAAATATTCCTTTAAATAATGAAATGTATTAATATTGTTGTTGTTATTATTATTATTATTATTTTGAGAGGTAGGCTACAGTTCTTCTGTATGCCTACAATAATAATATACACTCACCGGCCACTTTATTAGGTACACCTGTCCAACTGCTCGTTAACACTTAATTTCTAAGCAGCCAATCACATGGCGGCAACTCAGTGCATTTAGGCATGTAGACATGGTCAAGACAATCTCCTGCAGTTCAAACCGAGCATCAGTATGGGGAAGAAAGGTGATTTGAGTGACTTTGAACGTGGCATGATTGTTGGTGCCAGAAGGGCTGGTCTGAGTATTTCAGAAACTGCTAATCTACTGGGATTTTCACGCACAACCATCTCTAGGGTTTACAGAGAATGGTCCGAAAAAGAAAAAACATCCAGTGAGTGGCAGTTCTGTGGGCGGAAATGCCTTGTTGATGTCAGAGGTCAGAGGAGAATGGCCAGACTGGTTCGAGCTGATGGAAGGGCAACAGTGACTCAAATAACCACCCGTTACAACCAAGGTGGGCAGAAGAGCATCTCTGAACGCACAGTACGTCGAACTTTGAGGCAGATGGGCTACAGCAGCAGAAGACCACACCGGGTGCCACTCCTTTCAGCTAAGAACAGGAAACTGAGGCTACAGTTTGCACAAGCTCATCGAAATTGGACAATAGAAGATTGGAAAAACGTTGCCTGGTCTGATGAGTCTCGATTTCTGCTGCAACATTCGGATGGTAGGGTCAGAATTTGGCGTCTACAACATGAAAGCATGGATCCATCCTGCCTTGTATCAACGGTTCAGGCTGGTGGTGGTGGTGTCATGGTGTGGGGAATATTTTCTTGGCACTCTTTGGGCCCCTTGGTACCAATTGAGCATCGTTGCAACGCCACAGCCTACCTGAGTATTGTTGCTGACCATGTCCATCCCTTTATGACCACAATGTACCCAACTTCTGATGGCTACTTTCAGCAGGATAATGTGCCATGTCATAAAGCTGGAATCATCTCAGACTGGTTTCTTGAACATGACAATGAGTTTGCTGTACTCAAATGGCCTCCACAGTCACCAGATCTCAATCCAATAGAGCATCTTTGGGATGTGGTGGGAACGGGAGATTCGCATCATGGATGTGCAGCCGACAAATCTGCGGCAACTGTTTGATGCCATCATGTCAATATGGACCAAACTCCCTGAGGAATGCTTCCAGCACCTTGTTGAATCTATGCCACGAAGAATTGAGGCAGTTCTGAAGGCAAAAGGGGGTCCAACCCGTTACTAGCATGGGGTACCCAATAAAGTGGCCGGTGAGTGTATTTCTGTCATAATTTCTCATAGTGAAACCCAACTTTTATTTTGACGGGTTGTAGTGAAGACCAAAAGTGAAGAAAAGTGTACAAAAACAACGTTTTTTCTAAATAAAATTATGAAAATGCCCATTAGGCGTTCTCTCAGAGCAGCTCTGGAAATGTTCATATTCTCAAATTGTTTTCGAGACGCTGAAAACACCATTGCTGTGTCCGAAATGTCCCACTACTCACTATATAGTGAGCTCGCCATTTTGTAGTGCTGTCTGAATGTATAGTGATGATTATTATATTTATACCCTATATAGTCCTCTCAATGTATCCCAGAATGTATTTTGAAAAGTAGTGTACAACCATGTGTACAACCGATGGTCACTAACAAAGCCCTACATACCATCATGCATTGCGCGGATCGTAAAAATAAGTTATAATCATGTGTGGAGTAGCGCATTATAACAAAAACGGCCAGAAATCACTTTTAGTTTTTAAATTTTGGAGAAATAAGCTCAGTATAATGTAATGTATTTATTTAAAAAAATCTATTTAGCCCAGAGCCTGCTCGGCACCAGCTGACAGATGATGTAATCAACGGCGCGAGAGACGATCAAGTAGTGTCCGAAAGCGGTGTTTCTATTATGCTGGTGAGCTCACTATATAGTGCTCTGGTCTCTACCCCCAACATAGGGGTTAGGGAGTAGTGCTTTGAGTGGAGATTTCAGACACAGCACATGAATGTCACGCATACTTGAGTGTGTACTAAGTTAACTTAGTAACAGTTAGACAAAAAGCGGCGCAGCTCAGCAGAACAAATAGGGTTATACATTTACATGCAGTATTTTTGTGCTTAAATATTCACAGACCAGGTTGCGATTGGATTTATTGCACAGTTCTACTTTCCATGTATCTATCCATTATTTTGCATGTTTTACGTGATATCTGCGTTAAGTGAATAATTCCACTTTCATGACTGGATTTCGGGATTCCCTCTGCATCACGTAAGTCACTCGAAGTTATAATCGGCACATACCTTTATCTGCAGGAGGGGTAGTGTCCTATATCCTCCTTTTGCAGCCACTTTGCGTTCACTTTTTTAGCAAACAAATATCTATCCTCGAGGACATAATTCGTTTCATAAGAATTCGAGCGCGATTCGTTTTCAGCTTCAGCTGGGTCTGTCTATGGGTCTGCGTCACCTTTCTTGCACGTTTGTTCTCCCGCCTTTCAACCAATGCAGTAGTTTCCGGAGTGTGATTTTTTTTTCTCCCGTGTACTAATATTTTTTACTCAGTAACAGATATGATTTAAAATGCAGCGAAGTACAATACTTCAAACAAAATGTACTTAAGTAAAAGTAAAAGTACAGATTTTAAAAACTACTTAAAAAAGTAGAAGTACACAAAAAAACTACTCAATTACGTAACGCGAGTAAATGTAATTCGTTACTTTCCACCTCTGGTGGCTGGTAACCTACACTACACTCAAATGGTGATAGGCCCGTGGATGACACTGGCAACGTATTGTGGGCGTACTCCACCATAGAAAGTTGCTGACTCCACGAGGAAGGATTCTTGGACACTAAACATTGCAACATTCTCTCCAAATCCTGGTTGGCTCGCTCAGTTTGACCATTCCTCTGGGGATGGAACCCAGAGGACAGACTGACAGTCGCCCCCAGAAGTTTACAAAACTCTCTCCAAAATTTGGATACAAATTGGGGTCCTCTGTCAGAAACCACGTCTGTTCGGGAGGCCATGAATCCGAAAGACGTGGTCAACGACAATAACCGCTGTCTCCTTGGCTGAGGGTAATTTGGGCAAGGGAATGAAATGGGCCGCCTTCGAGAACCGGTCCACCACGGTCAAAACTACCGTGTGACCCTGGGAGGGTTGGAGGGCGGTAATAGAAATCTAGTGCGATATGGGACCAGGGTCTCGAAGGCACCGGCAGCGGTTGGAGTAACCCGTCCGGGGGTCGATTGGAAGTCTTACCCGTGGCACAAACTGAGCAAGCCAATACAAAACTGCGAACATCACGAGCCATGAGAGGCCACCAGAATAGTTGCTTGACTAAAGACATAGTGCGATTGACTCCCGGATGACAAGCCACATTGGAACAATGACCCCACTGAATAACGCTGGAACCGTAAACTCTGATGTGATGAGGGTGATGTCTTCAGAAACCAGAGATATAGTGGGGAGTTTTTGACCGTTGAGGGCGTGTACTTCGATCTGATGGGTGAGTGTCTTGAGGGGAACTTGGTGTTTGAGTGCAAAGTTGTGATCCATGAAGTTACCTTCGGCGCCCGAGTCCAAAAGTGCATGGCAATCGTGACGGTGGTTTGACCATCGAAGTCTAACCGGAAGGAGGGTCGATGTCGATGAGGTCTTCTCGGCGGAGATCCCACCTGATAGTAGCCTCATACTTACTATCGGGCTGGAGCCTTTTAACGGACAGTTATAGGCGAAGTGTCCCGTTCCGCCACAGTACAAGCAAAGGCCCTGGGATCTCCGCCTCTCCCTCTCCTCCCGGGAAAGCCGGGCTCGACCCACCTGCATGGGCTCGGGATCGTAGGCGGGGCTGACCGCGTCCTCACCTCCAGCTCGATGTCCTTCAGAGGCTGCCAGAGAGCGGTAGTTAGGTCCTCTTCGCTCTACTCGCGACAGCCTGGTGTCCACTCTCAGGGCAAGGGTTATTAAGTTGTTTAGTCTAGGTTGGTAAGTCCAAGGCATAAATCTCCTTCTGGACACGGTCAGCCAACCCATGAAGGAACATATCCCACTGTGCCTCCTCGTTCCGTTGGCTCTCCGCCGCGAGGGTCCGAAACTCGATCGAGATCAGTCCGAGACGGATTGTTGTCCTTTGCTGCAGCTCGGCCAGCCTCCTGGCCGCCTCTCTGCCTCCGAGTGCACGGTCGAAGACCCGTTTCATTTTGTCGGAGAGCTTTTGGAACGAGGTGCAGCAGTCGTCCTGGTTCTCCCACACCGCCGTCCCCCATAGCGCCGCTCTCCCAGTCAGCAGTGTCAATACAAACGCCACCTTGGTTCTCTCCTCCCGGAAGGTCCTGGGTTGAAGAGAGAAATGCATGGAGCATCTAGTTAGAAAGGCTCTACAAAAATCGGGTTCACCTGAGTAAGACTCTGGGGCTGGTAAGCGTGGTTCCGACTGGGAGGGGTCCACTGGTGGTAATTGGGGAATTGGCGGTGGGACTCGGCGCAGCGGGAATGCGCAGCTGTTGGACTTGCTGGGTGAGCCCGGACACCTGCGCCACTAACGCCTGAACCGCACGAGCAGTGTCGTTGATGTTTCTTTCTTGATGTTCCATTCGCCGTCTGCTGTGGTTAACAAACTCCTCCAGGCTTTCAGACATTGTCACTCGCTGCTTCCATGTTTGGTCAGATCGTTCTGTAACGAATAAATTAGGAAGCAAATAGCAAGTTACTCAAATATTTATTGAGACACACAAATCACAGCCACAGGCAGTAAGGCAGGCAGGCAGGCTTAGCAGCGCAGGGACTCGATGGTCAGCACGAGACAGGTGCAGAGTGAAGTGCAGTGACGATCAACGTGACGAATCCAGACATCCACATGAAACAGACAGGAACAATGAAGGAGACTGGAACGACGAGGGATCTGACACCGGACACCAACAAACAACGATCTGACAATGGAGATGAGAATTGGGTGAGATTAAATAGACCAGGAAGATAGACTGCAGCTGGTGCTGAGTGATTACTGAATGAGCTCTGATGAGCGGCCACGCCCCTCTAATCAGCACACACACATACAACAACAGAAACACGAGACATGAATGAGACATAGGATTTACCCACCGTGACACTTTGAGTGTTCCTGGCGTTTTTATTAAAGACTGAAATTCGGCATAACCTTCCATTAAAAGCGCTTGCTCTGCTTGTGAGAAAAGCTGGGCGTGTTCTTTGGCCATACTGAACAGCCAATAGCAGCGTTGCTGATCACTGTTTCTGCTATCGATACATGTCCCCTTTAAACCAACGCAGAACGCGCAGTTATTTCAGATAACTCAATCCAGCGATACTAATCATAAAACAGGTGTGTTCGAAGAACCCGATTAGCCGGATCATGATTAGCACGATGATATCATCTTAGATGTCTCATTTGATCTTGGATGTTTTAAGCAACGTACGAAGAACGAGCCCCAGGACTTTACACCTCTGTCAGTATAATAGTTCTAGTGATCTACTAAGTGATAGCTCTTCCAAAAAATTAAGAGTAAAATGCATTCTCCCTTAGGCACCCTTTAGCGTCAGTTGAGATGACGCGTATCCTAAGGCGTCATCTCATCGCTTTACCTTTAGTGTCAGTTAGATGGCGCTGGTAGGTTTAGGTCTGGGGTAGGGTTAGACCACTAGGATAGCGACATCTAACTGATGATAAAGGGTGCCTAAAGCATCGGATGCTGAAGCATAGTCAAAAGCATCAGTTACATGACACCTTGGGATGAGAACAGGCTGAGAGTAATAATTTATTCACCGTCAGATTCTTCCAAACCTTTATACATGTTTGTTCTGCTAAATATAAGATATTCTGAAAACAGTTTTTTTCTGCCTTCCATAGTAGGAGAAAGAAGAACTTCAAAAGGCAATGGTGACCCTAAATTGATTGCTTTGCCTCAAAAAAAGCTTGCATTTTGTTTAGGAGAACAAAGGTTGTTTTTAGGTTTGTAACAAACTGGAGGGCGAGTAAATTGACAGAATGTAAATTTGTTGGGGTGAACTATCATTTTAACTACTGACACCAATACTAACACCACCTATTTGCAAACATACATTTATGTTCAGATTTCAAAATTAGGGTGCATCTATTTGTAAATTATTTGTTGTATTCCACTTTCACTTACTAGCAGTGGTTGTGGCCTGTTTACGCTGTACATTTTCATTGTAGTCCATGATGGCCAGCTGCATTCGAGCAAACACAGATGAGTAATGGAAGTGTAGCTGCTTCTGACAGTAAGTAGCACAGAATGGAACACTTCAACCATGCCTGTAAATAAAACAATATATTCAGTCTGTTGTGACACAATAAACACTTTCCACATTTACACACATTGCTGTTGTTATAACATGCCTGTATGCTTAAACAGGGACATTTGGCGTGGGTCCTTCAGAAAACCTTTGTCCAATACTATTGTCTCCAGGGTATGGTACGCACGAGACTTTTTTTGAACCACCTCTTCCGTCTCTGTTGGTCTAGACTGAGGTTGCTATGGAGACATCTGTGCCGTATAGTATCCTGAGTCCAACTATGTTCTCCACAAATGTGATGCAGCAGGGACTTACAGATCAGGTCCTAACAAAAAGATTATAATTTAATTTGGATAAGTAATTTTTGGATAACCCTGTAATTTCATAATTTACTAGTGGAAATTGTAAAACTTACATCAGGGTCACCTCCACAACTAGAAAATGAAAAAGTGGTTGCATATGCTCTTAATCCTGGACTGGAGATGTCTATTGTCCAAGGACAACAACTTCTTTAATCGCCCAATCAAAACAGTAATGTATTTTGAAAACATTTTTTTTTAGTTATTATTTGTTTATTGAAGGAAAAAGAGAGAGAATGAAGGGAACAATATGCCACTTTGAGTGATTTATTGCACCCATACAAATAAGCCCCGCTCCTTTTCTACCCTCCCACCCACCCACTTCCGGTCTGACCACGTGACCGTAGGAAAATTCCCACGGTCTCCCGTCCTCTTCCTACCCCTCACCATCCCTCACCACCTCCCCTTCTGGACTGGCTCACGTGATCGTGGGAAAATACCCACGGTCTCCCCTACTCACCACCACCCCTCACCACCATCCCACTTCTGGAGGGGTCACTGTGATCGTGGGAAAATTATCCCACGGACACATTTGATGTATTTTTACACAATTACACATCGTTTAAAAGTATCAAAATACACGTCTTTAGTGTTCGAACACTTTCAAACGTTTAGACATATTACATCAAACAATTATTAAAGTATATCAAAACTTAAAAGCATATAAACTGACTTACGTTTTTTAAATCCTGTTTTGTTGCTGAAAGAAGAACCAAAATTATCCCGTTTAAAGATTAATCCAAAGATATGTCCAACTCCACAACTTTAGATAATCCCAAAAGTTATCCGGTTCAAAGTTGTGTAAATGTAATTTCGGGGAGCCCAACTTTAGCATGACCGGTCTCAAACATCCCAAAAGCTAGACTGAAAGTTTCTGATCGTCCCACAGTGGCCAGACATAAGCTCCACCCCTAGACCCCTCCCACAACACGTGATTGAAGAGAGGCGTGGAAATAGAAAGTTCCCACGCCTCTCACACACAGGATAGAAGGAGGGGCGTTCTTGTAGCTCCTCCTCTATTCTACAAACATTAATACCCTCTCACACAGTCAGTTCTATCTCAAAAGCACTCAACATGTCTCAAGAGGATATCATCTCACCATCCTCCCCTTCCGGATCTGTTGATGGGTATGCTACAAACGGATATCCCCACCAGAGCATCGAATGGCTAAATACATTTTGTACGGAACTTGGATTTCACAATCTCGCATTCCTCGCGAACTACGGGCTGGCGTTTGTGCTGCAGATGCAGCTGCTGCTACTGTTGCTACTGAGACCACCTGACACCGCGTCTAGTGACGAGCTGGACGGATGCCTTGGCTGATACCGGCCACAGGATTAATAACCCCCTGGGGACCAAAACGTCGCGCCCCGCGTTTTGATCGTTTTTTTCACATAGCTGCACCATAGACTTAAAATACTCCATCATTAATGGTCATATAAATAAAATCAATACATGACTATAAACTATAGAGGGTCTTCTTTTTTGTGTACACTCTTATTAATATCAAAACCTTGTGTTTTTGTAAAATAAATAAATTTAAACAGGGTGCGCTTTCAGCTCACTCTGTCTCCGCAAAAATCTTTCTGAAACGCGTCCGAAAAAAGAGCTGTAACTCATTAAATACTTATCACAGAGACACGAAAGATCTCTCTTTATGAAGCTGAGATTCTTCTTTTAAATGAAGTCATTTATATAAAAAGCAACTATTCTCAGTTGATGTAATCTATATGAAAAGAGAGAGATGTCAGTATTTTCCCTTTCACCTCATTACAGCGAATGAGGTGCTAATGTGACCCCGCCCACTGAGAGCGCGTGCTATTCAAACACTAATGTTGAGACAAGCCATAAAAACGCCCACATCGATAAAAAAAAAACATTCAGTTTATTACGGATCTAACCTCGTCCTAACCCTTTTTCAAAACCGTCTTGCTGTGCAGTGAGGAGATCCTGAGGAAAAACTTACCTCAGATACAGTTTCATTTTGAGAAGCACGGATTCAGCTGATGCAGTAAGTCATTTATTATAAGTGATTTGTTCTAATCGCGTTAGTGTCTGTATCTGTAAACTGCACAAAGACTGAAATATCAAATGTGTGTCTGATAGGAAGGAATAGACGAATTCACAGACCCGCGCGCTGTGCGTTAATTCACTTTCGCTTTCATTGGAACAAGAATCTCATGTGACATCCACATCCTTACATTAGTAGGATAACATTAGTTATCTGTATAACCAAATAGAGTTAAGTAAAAGTTTAAATATGATTCGGGTGTGTGAACGGACGTACGAACGAACGTTCATTTAGTTAGACTGTTAGAGTGTATGAAGAGTTCAGATGAGATATAAAGAGTTCAGATGCAAAATCCTCTTAGTGCCATTTGAAATTTTCTTCTAGAATGATCATTTTTATCAAGCTTGTATATATAAGTTCAGTAATTTCACTTAAATTGCAATGAAGACTACCTATTAATTGTCATTTAAGTGAAATATAAATATATACACACACACACACATATATGTGTGTGTGTGTTGTCCTTTCAATTTTTTCTTGTCTGACTCACCTGAATGAAAGGCTCATTATTATGCGTGTCTTTGTCTCTCAGGTGAGAATCACCTAATTATTCATGATGGGGCTGGCCTGTTCACGCCCATTCGCATATTGCCTTGGCAAACAAAAAAATGTTTTTCACAATATAACCCAATTCACAGTTTTATGTGAACGATTAGGAGGATGATTTTCAGATCATTGTGAAGAAAAAAACCTAGGCAACAACATCAATTAGTCAAAAGTCTTGTGGACGCATATTTAGTATGTGTTTTGTGGCCTTATTTCAGAAACTTTCATTTTTAGTTTTTACAATAACCACGCATAAACAATATTCTCTCAAAAATACAAACATGTACAAACATGTTGCCCATACATCATGGTAGCCCTGTTTCTGCTAAATATAGTGTAATTTCACCTGTGCCATTAATATGTTTATAAGCAGCTGAAAAAAACACAGATGTCAGGGCATGTCAGAACCTCTCAAGGACCCCAAATACACCTTGGTCCCCAGGGGTTAAAGCAGTCTTACCGTCATACTGGAATATCTGATTGATAAGCAAATGAAGAAGGAAGAAGGATTGCGATGGATGTACCGTAGACCATCCGTCCCAAACAAGACATTCATGCCTGTTTGAGCCTACACCGTATTATTTTTATGGATGTTTTGACGAAATCAGTCTGAAACTCCTCAAACCTGAGCTGAAAACTATCTTAGCACAGGCTTTGAATCTGTACGGGGCTACCCCACACCTGCAAAGAATCCAGGGAGCTGTGGAGACCATTTTGTTTGAGCTCAAAGATGAGATGTACATTGTGGAGCATCTGGCATCTATCAGACAGAAGCTAGTCGATGAAAGCTGTGAACAGATCGATATACAACGCGGTTGACAGCTGGAAACACGTTGATGCTGAAAACCTCGATTCTACCTCAGCTTGAAGATGGGAAACTGTTGCACCTCCTGGATCGCCAAACATTTCTTTAAATCATATGTAAAACGTGAAATATCAAACTTGCTGTACAAGATTATCGATGATAATCATGCAACAGATGATAACGTGACTATGATTGATAAACGTCTGCCAAAATTACTCGAATCAGATGAACACAGTAAGAGGAATATCAAATGAATGGAATAATATGATAAACATGTCCGTCAAACACATACCTTGTACGACTATCAACAACATTCTTGAACTGATGCCTGAATGCAAGGAATCTCTTAGAATAGGAAATATATTATGTCTTTGTACGTATGTAACTGATGTTTGTAAATTGTCAAGGAATGAATACCCCGATGTTTGTAAAATGATTGATATTTTAGTTGAATACATGTTGGAGAAAATTTTTGAAATGTGTGTACAATTTTATTTTGATGTTTGAATGAACCATGTAGAGATCTGAAATAAAAATCTGTGTGACATCAAGACAACTGGTCATTATTTTATGAAGAGTGACAGAGGTAGTAACATGTCAGAGCTAATGAAAAAAGTTTACTATAACCCCTCAAGCCCCGGAGCTTTTGGTGGTAAGGACAGATTAAAACAGGCTGTGTTACAGGAATACGGCGTAAAATTAAATGATAAAGATGTAAATGATTGGTTGTCCAAACAGGACGTATATACGTGCACACTGAGACTGCACCAATAAATTATAATTCCAGGCTGACTTGGTCAATATGACCGCATACTCAAAAGAGTACAATAATATTAAATTTATTCTTCTAGTAATCGACGTGTTCAGCAAGTACTCATGGACACGCGCATTGAAAAATAAGACGTGGTGGTGGAGGTAACTAAAGCTTTCTAATATATCCTGAAAGAAGGACGTGGATCGAGATGTTACAAACAGATAAGTGTCACATGGAGATAAATCAGGAAGCGTGGATGCAATTGCAGGTGAAAGGTGAATTTAATGAAACAACAAACAAACACAAGCTACAAATCAAAACTCCCTCAAGGGGAAAACAGAAATAATACCGACCATAAACATGAACATGAGTGCTAGGAATCGGGTACTTGGACAAACAAACCAACACTGAACTACACACACAACAGAGACTAAATAGAGAACAAACACAGAAGACTAATGACACAACAGGTGAGGAAGGTTAATCACTAAACAGATAACGAGATCGGCAGGGCTGACAATTAGAAAGAGCACATGGCCAGGAATACACAGAAGCCATGTGCTCACATGAAACTAGACTAAACATAAACACGAGACAAACCAGACACTGTGACACAACCCCCCCTCTACGGAGCGGCTACCAGACGCTCCAAGACCAGAAGCAAAAAAGAGTCCAGGTGGGAGGTGTAGCAGTGGAGGATCAGGGGGGGAGGGATGGGGGGCCAAGTCCATGGACTGAAACAGAAACAGGGGTTGATGATTTAGCTGGGGACCAGGGCGAAGCAGAGAGTCCATCGGGTGGCCAGGGCAGTGAAGAACTCTCGGGTGGCCAGGGCGGTGAAGACCTCTCGGGTGGCCAGGGCGGCGAGACCCCTTGGGTGGCCAGGGCGGTGAAGACCCCTCGGGTGGCCAGGGCGGTGAAGACCTTCCATGTGGCCAGGGCGGTGAAGACCCCTCGGGCAGCCAGGGCGGTGAAGACCCCTCGGGCGGCCAGGGCGGAGCAGATCTTTCAGGTGGCCAGGGCGGTGAAGACCCCTCGGGCGGCCAGGGCGGAGCAGATCTTCCAGGTGGCCAGGGCGGTGAAGACCCCTTGGGCGGCCAGGGCGGAGCAGATCTTTCAGGTGGCCAGGGTGGCTGAAGACCTCCGGGTGGCCAGGGAGGTGCAGACCCCTCGGGCAGCCAGGGAGGTGGCAGACCTCGACGACCAGCACAACGGCTCGGAAGCAGACACTGGCTCAGGAACAGACACCGGCTCGGGAACAGGCACGGGAACAGACACCGGCAGCGGGAGCAGGCACCGGCACCGGGAACAGACACCGGCACGGGAACAGACACCGGCACCGGGATACAGACACCGGCACAGGAACAGACACTAGAACAGAAACAGGTCACAAACGACAGACACAAACACAGACACAAAGACTGGATCCGGAACCGACATGAGCTCCAGCTCTGGAACAGGCACTGGCTCTGCCTCCGGCTCTGGAACGGGGAACTCTGCCTCCGGCTCTGGAACGGGCACTGGCTCCGCCTCCGGCTCTGGAACGGGCACTGGGTTCAGCTCCTAAACACCAGACACCGGCCTCTCTAATATCCCGAGCCAGCCGCTCCACAGAGTCCCAGCTCAGGAAGGCAGACGGAATGTGAACAGTCTCCGCTGGGCAGATGGGACGTGAGCAGTCTCCTGGCTGAGCTGTGCTGGGCTGAACCAGCGGCCGAGGCCTTGTGCTGGGCGGAACCAGCGGCAAAGGCCTTGTGCTAGGCGGAACCAGCAGCGGAAGGCCTTGTGCTGGGCGGAACCAGCGGCGAAGGCCTTGTGCTGGGCGGAACCAGCGGCGAAGGCCTTGTGCAGGGCGGAACCAGCGGCGAAGGCCTTGTGCTGGGCTGAACCAGCGGCGAAGGCCTTATGCAGGGCGGAACCACGTGCACAGGAACCTGATTAAAAGATGACTGGACGGCAGACCCATATTGATGTCCGTGACGATCCTGTCCCCCTCTCACGGCCTCCACGGGTCCCTGAGAATTTCACCAACCGGGTTCCCTGAAAGATTGCGACCCAGCTGGAGTTGCAGACGAGCTGCCAGTTGTAGTTCGGTGGCTCTCCTCCTCCACTGACCGCCGACTGTCATGTGCTCCTCAGTCCTTTGAGCGGCTATCGCGAAATATGCGAACATAGATCTTGGTGGTTTCTCTGTCTCTTCCCAAAGGAAGCCTCTGATTCTGCCACTTCCACATTGAATGGTTGGTCCATTCTGTCGACGTGCAGATAAATCAGGAAGCATGGATGCAATTGCAGGTGAAAGGTGAATTTAATGAAACAACAAACAAACACAAGCTACAAATCAAAACTCCCTTGTAATGACTCTGGGCGGGAACTCCTGATCGAGGGGACTTTGCATATCATAACTAATAATTCCAGACTCAATAATTATTCATAGAGATTTTGCGATCAGCCCTGGTCTTACACGTAATTATAAATCCCTCCGATGAGGGCTTTCTGTCAACTTTACTTACAATATTTATACATGTGTATCTCTGCAATTAACCACAAATTAATTGTAAGCAGAATTGCACAGACGACATCTTACAAGACAAGTAAAATTAATTAGCTCAATTAATTTATAGAGCAGGGAAAACTCAATTCTCTGGCCAGAAGAAGAGTTCAGCATTCCAACTCCATAAAACATACCCTTTTGGTATGTTTAGTTATATAAAGCATGTAGCTTGATCTGCATTTCAGGGAATTGGATATGAGCATACAGTGAATCAGTCAGGATGAGTATATTGGTTTAATTAATCCACTATAGCATTCAATAAGGCAACTAAGTAAGCATTTACTACGTTACAATGATACATGTATATACAAACATTAAACACAAACTAAGACGACGCAGGGCGTTAGACGATAAGTGAGTTGGAGAGAGAGAGAGAGAGAGAGTGAGGGTGAGAGAGAGGGAGTTACAGTCACCAAACAGTCAATTAATCTTTCTGAACACCATGAAAACACTTTCTTTATGCTTCTGAGAAGCTCTAAAAGAAGGTAACGTTATACTTGCACAACATGTTTGGTCTGTGTGTGTCACGGACTCGTGGCCAGGCCCGGTTGGGCCGCACGATGAATGGAGAGGCTCTCCTGTGTGCGCGTTCCGTGGAGCGCGTGAGCGCGTTCCGTGGAGCGCGGCGCTTTTGCACTGCCCGTCCTGGCGCGTGCATGGGTTGGTTGCGTGCGCGTGGCTTCCTTGTTCCGTGGGGAGTCACGTGGCGTTCGTTGGCATTCGGCGCGAATGTTTGAAAGGCTTAAAAGTCTTTGAGGTGACGTTACCCGAGGAAATAGATCGGCAAAGTCCACTTCCTTTCCTGGGGAACGAACTTGGTAGTTCATTTGAGGAGAAGACGAAACTTTGGACGATCAAAGAAAGGATCCCGGTTGGGTCGGATCTCCGTGAGGAGATCCTTTACGTGCTTCTTGACATGAGGCGTTTTCGGAAGAGAAAGGGCGGAGCTGGCGCGCTGCCTTTATCCTCTTGGAGACATCCATCCCCTTTCCTGTTGGCTTGAGCCAATCAGGGAGATGGATGTTGCAGCGGGAAATTCTTGGTTTATTGCTCTTTGTTTCACAGAGCACGTGGTGAGCTAGGCTGAGGTTCGGTGGTGGCTGAGGCTGAGGTTCGGGCTCAGCTTGATGAGGATGGACGCAGTCTCCAGTGTGGTACCCTCTTCCTGAGGGTCCAGTGGTGGCTATGGAGGTTTGCGTTTGTTGAGTCTCTTGTGGAGTGTGAATGTCAAGTGTCAAGGCGTGGTTGATTACCGTAGAGGTACCCAGCACAGAATCAGCTGCGGTCCAGGATTGGACAACAGGTGATGCAGTGGTGCAGTGCAGTGTAGCAGGTGTTCAGTTGAAACACAGCTAGGAGAGCTATGTTGCTGGGAACAAGTTCAGTTCGGCTGGGCACCCCCGTTTTTCACAGTTCATAATTCCAGTTCTGGAATCAGGGTGAAATCATGGGTTCCGTAAAGGATGGGACTTGACTCAGGCTCAGTCGCAGCAGGGTAGCTTGAGTCTAGGAGCAAAGGCTGCCGGATGCTGAGTTTTGAGCACAGTCCTTCTGGCAGACAGTAAACAGTTGTCTCGCTGGAGTTCACTTGTCTGGTTCAGTAGAATGCCGTGAGCGTTGTGGATCTGTCACAGCTCCTTTCCATTTCTTGATGGTCTGTGAGGAGGCACTCTGTGTTGTGAGTTACCTTTTGGCTGAAGGATTTCAGTTCGTTTTGTTGCTGGACATGCCGGTGTTTGACTGCGTTCTGACAGCAGCGGCGTGGGTGTCCATTTAGCTCTGCTTGCGTGGTCAGTCGACCCTATGCCGTGTGATGTCGGACCTGGTGATGACTGCAGTTGTCCTCTGGTTGGCTGGAGGCACAGGGAGACGACCACAACAGCAGCATCCTGTAACAGAGACAGGGGAGAGAGAGAGAAAAGGGGGGAAGATTTCAGCGGCTGTCGGCTGGGACAGCCTGATGCCTTTGAGGATGCCGAGATGTCCTGGTGCTGCGGTGTGCAGCCCACATGGTGCGTGACAGGCATACACTGGCTGGTATATCCCCCTTTTTGTACTGTGGCAGCACAAGCTGTGGTGAAGTGACGTCACGAGGTACATAAATTTCAAGTGTTGGGCCGTTTAGCATCATGTGCTAGGTGAGCTGCCGTTGTCGTGGTTGACGGCCGGTTTGGGCGGTTGGAGGGGTTGAGAGGTGGTTGTCTCAAAGTTCATTTGGTTAGTCTCAGTTTTTGGTAAGCTGAAAGGTGCAGGGTAGCAAATTCACGTTTCCATTTGGTGCTGAGGCTGTGCCTTTATGGCTGGCTGTGGGAGTTCTTGTGACCTCTGTGACCTGCCAGTTAGGTTCTCTTGACCTGTGTGACTGGATGGGGAGGGGTACTTGAACTTGAGCTTAGCCAAGCAGTTGTTTAAAGTCTATGAAAAGGCTCATAACGATCTAACAGATCTTGACCAATCAGAAGTGGGTACCGTGATCGTTCGTGATCGGTACACCGGGTAAATCAGGCTCATAGGGACCAATTGTTGGGTGAATGGGAGCTAGTTGTTTGAGCCAGATGTCGTTTTGGCTGTAGGATTGCACCTTCAGCTCACCTGTTTGGGATTTGAGAGTTCGCTCTGATTGTTTGAGTCTTTTAAAGAGTTGGGCTGGCAGTAGCGTGATGTTTGAGCTAGTGTCTAGCATGGCTTCAAGGCTCAATTCATTGTCTCTAGGTGGCTAGGCAGAGTTTGTGCCACCCCCTTTTTGATTGGGTTTCCCAGAAGTCCTGGCGTCTGGGCTGATGTTGTGTGGGACATGGTGTTGTCATGCTCAGGCTGTGCAGCTGTCAGTTGTGGTGGCTGCTTGGTGCTGTCACTTTGTGAAGTGGCAGTGAGCTCTGTGGTGTGATGCTGACGAGCAGTGTTCTGGGTGTCTGTTTGGGTCTTGCGCTGAGACATAGCATGTTTGGCTTGTCCTTCTTGTGAGATCTTGTGCAGAAACTCTTTCAGCACCTTCACGATTTTTGCTGTCAGTGACATGGCTGCACTGTTGTTATCTGATGTGTGCTCAGATTTGTGCTTACCAGTGGCGTGTTGAGAGGGGTACCGCTCTGGGCTGGTTGGGCTTGAGTCTCTTGGTGATGAGGTGCGGCTCAGAGCTCTTGCTCTGGTGCGGTCGATGAGCACCAGGACTGTTGTGTTGCCCTCTGTTGGCTTGGAACAGTTTACTCTCAGTGAAAGTGTGGGGTGCCTCCTAGAGGCAGCTCTGAGTCGTGCTCAGAGACAGGTTAGTTTGAGGGTGTTTACCCAGTCTTTTCAGACAAAGTCTTTGCGTAATGTGAGCTTGTGGTCTCGTAGCTATGGTAGATATGCTACAGGGGACAGGCCAGGGTGCTTACGGAATAACTCACTGTGGGATGCAAGCTACGAAGAAACAAAGTTCTGAGATTGGCATCCTTTCCATACCTGGTGGTTTGTCGGAGTCGGTGGAGTTTCAAGTCGGTCTTGCTTGATGTCCACGGCGGTGATAACCTTTGGTCTGATTCTGGATCAGGGAGTTAAGCGATTCGAAGCTTATTGCAACAGCTGATAGTCCATTTTGGCAGTCTCTGTTTGACGAGCTAGGAAGCTGTGCACCTCACGACTGGACGTAATCCAAATCCGAGCAGAATCTGTTTCATGCAGTCAGGTTGGTTAGACAGTTCGCAAGTGACAGTCTGGTCTGCATGTCGTGGCTTTTCTGGTTAGCTTGGTCCAATCCTTTTGGAGCCATGCCATGGTTTGTGGCAGTGGTTCCTTGGGAGGTTGAGGTCAGGTTACGCAGGGGCTCTGTGGCATTCTGGCACACTTGTTGTGAGTGATTAATGCGTGGCCCTAAAAGTTCAGAACTACTGCTTAATAGGTTCGTTAAGTATTTAAGCATAAAGCTAAGTGTCTCTTGTGTCCTAATCTTAGCTGTGAATGTTAGGGGGCTAAGTTTTGTGTGGTTCCGAGGGTATTTCCTGGGAAGGACATAGCCGAGATGAAATAAATGACGTAAGGTGGTTCTTATGACTAAATTATTTCTCTGGACTTAGCTGGTGGTTCACTATAGCTCGATGGTGTGAACGATAATAGAGGAAAGGACAGCTTTCTTATTTAAATTCTGCTTATTGTCGATCCTCAGGACTCTAGTAGTGCCTTTAGTAAATTGTTGAGATTACTTGTGTTAGAGGGTCACAATAACGAGTGCACTGGCTGGAACTAAGCCAAAATAACAAATAAGGGTGTCTGCTTCCTTTCTGGGCCCTATGGGAAATGGAACCACACTCGGACAAGAGAGGCAAAGGTAATTAAATCATATAGAGGACCTAATGGACAAGGGAATAGCTGCTTGCTATTATTATCAAGGTCAAAGGAATGAAATAATTAACGAGGAAAAATAAAATCAAAATTAAAGCAAAAGGAAATAAAATGATCAAAACATGGGAATGATCTGAAGTCGAGAATAATCAGTGGCATTAGTGGCTAAACTTTGGATTTGCTTTGATCAACACTCTATAGTGGGTTGTAGCGGTTGCGTGTTCAAGACCACATTGGGTGTGTTCCTCCAAAGGTTTAGTCAACATGCCGACGAAAAAATTCCTATGGTTATACAAATTCTTCTGTAGTTAGTTACGCAGTTTACCTGCAGTTAAACTTGAGTTTAATTAACAGGGCATCTGTGAAGTTAGTCTTCAATGGTTAGCAAGGAGTATTCCTAACCCTGTGAGGGTAAACTTTGGCTAATAAGAATTGCAAACACGGAAAGTGAATAATTAGAAACCCTAAGTGGTGTTGAGGAAAGTATTCTAGAATACTTTGCACTGTGGAACACAGCTGTGATTAAGGGTTCAAGAAAATAATGCTAACTGCTAACTGTGGAGGTTATTCAGCTTAGTCTGCATTGGATTGGAGCTATGTTAGGTTAGCTTAGCCCAAGTTAGCTTGATGCTAAGCTAAGGTTAGCTTAGCCTAAGTTAGCTTAGTGATGGGTCAGTTTAGCTTAGCCTAAGTTAGCTTGATGCTAGGTTAGCTTAGCCATCCAGGCTGGTTTGTTTACAAAAGTGACATTAAGAGTTAGCACTTCCTGTGACAAGTTGTCATGGGAGCCAGAGGGTGTCAGAGCAATTCAACAGTACCTGAAGAATGTCTGTGTATTTTACATGAATCATGCATGTTTTAACGGGTTAAAAGGGAGGCACCTATACTTTATGATTTTCAAGAACTTGGTTGCATTAAGTAAAACGCAAATGTGTTTTGGCATTTGCTAATTTTCTCATGGAACTCTGCTCTTTACTTCACAGTCTTCTATTTGTTTACAGAGTAAGGAAATAGATTTGCTGCAAGTCAAAGCTTGTCTTGTTCTATTTGCTTACAGAGTAAAGGAATAGATTAGCTTTCCTAAGCATATATAGTTACGTCTCTCTCATGCATGAATGCTGACTTTTCCGCGAGTTACTTCTTTTGATCGTTTAGTAGCTTTCTGCTTGTAGAAGCAGCTAAAATTTAGGTGAATTGCATCAATCTAACAATAAAATTAAGGCCTTTACTTTGTAGAAGGGAAGCGTTGCCCAGGTTTACATACATATAACTCTGTCCTGAGCTGTCTTCGTCAGAAACAGGTCTTTTTTTTTTGTTTGTTTCCAAAGCGGAAAAGATATCGGTACAGATTACAAGCTGCTGAGATGATTCTTCTGTTACACAGACTTACGCTTTAATGCTGAAGTTCCTGATACCAGTTGGGAGTCTAAGGCCTAACATTTTTTCAAAGTAGAGATGTCAATTCCCGCTATTTGTTTTATCTGCAATTAGGCAAGCCAGCTATCAAGATGCGTATTTGCACGTAGTGTTTTAGTTGGACCGCGATGGTCAAGTGCACGCCTGTTGATTAACAGTAATTTAAACTCGGGTGATTTTACTACACTCTGTCGTCAAGGCAAAGTATGGAGTTGGTGTTTTCTGTGACTCTTCACTGTCATGAAATGTTTAACGGTGCCGTTCTAAACAACATCTAGAAACTGTTGGTTTCAAAAGAGTCATGCATATTATGTCGGCCGTTGAGGCGTACATGTCTATGTAAGATTCCTTTAACTTAGTAAAATTCTAATTCTACAAAATGCAGAGTCTTGCAACTCTTTGAACACCCATTTTCATCTACTTTTTAAAAGTTCTACATTTGATGTTGATCAAGGACCTTTTAGCAGAGTCTTGCACTGCGTTCGTGCAGTGTCTTCTGGGTTGCAGTTCAGAATAATTTGGGGTTTTAGGAATTCTTACTGAGTGGGCCTTCACGCATCGTTGAGTGGGCCTTGCGTGGGGGCAGGAGAACTATGGTGACTGACGGGATAGGAGGAGCGGTTTCTTGAAACTGGTGTCCTCCTCAGTTATAGGTTCGCTGCAAGTTCCACAGCAAACTCGTCGGAGCCGGTGGTGGTAGCACAGGCCCTCCTGGGTCTGTTCTGCTGGGTGTCGGTGTCGGTGTCAGACACCGGTTGGAGACAGCAGGTGGAAAGTCGATGTCTTGTAGATTGTCAGAGATGTGGCCCTTTTTCAGCTCTTGTGTTGTTGGCTGAAATGTGCAGACTGGTTAGGGGGAGACTTGTGGTGTGTGTTTCCCCTTTTCCGGTCATGCTGTAGTCTATAAGAGTATTGCAACTCTGTGGATCAAGTTCATGTTCGAGATCTTGTCTCTGCTGAACGAGCTTGTGAATGGTCACACGGGCCTCTTGAGAGTTTCTTTCGTAGGCCGTGGCTTTCGAATCTCTTTAAGTTCAGCCTCTGCTCTTTGCAAAGGGGCTTCACTTTGTCGAGTTTCTCGTTGAATTCCCTCTTTGGTCTCTTTTCTCTGACTATTCTCTTCAGTCTGTGTAGAAGATTTAGACAGGGCAGTTTGAAGTCTTTTACTTCCTTCTGTAGCTCGGGGTCGTTGTCATCCTCGACGTTGCAACCTTGTGCTCCAGGGCGATGCGGCTCCTTTGCGGAGGCGTGCGTGTGCGCTGAGCTGGTAGGCGAGGTTGACGTGTCTGGCCCAAGTCTTTGTCGTGGGAGCTTTGGCTTGGTTTGTGCGCCATCAGCTTGTGACACGTCTGCGTCCAGTTGCTCTTGGCTCGGGGCACCGAGTAACCGGTGGCTTTGGGCAGGGATGGAGATGTCATGAATCTCGGCCATGTCTCCAGGTTGTCCCCGCGGGTTGTGGGACTGGAACATACTGGCTTCACTGTGGGCGAGATGAACACAACACACACAGAGAGACCAATGCAAGTTCGACTACGTCTAACGAGCTATAATACCGGCTAGGCCGTGTATGAAAATTTTGGTTAACTGATGCAGACAGTTAAACCGTTAGGTGGGACAATTTGGGTAGGTCATCATGGGTCTGAATGAAGATTTGACAGGGCGCTGAGCTTAGGGGTCACCTGTTGATGCTAACGACTTGGTTGTCAAACTATTCTTCAGCTTTCCTTGGTGTGTCAGAGAGGTTCTGTCTCTAGGTGAACTGAAAGGAACAGAGCACAACAGAACAGAGCAATGGCAAGCTAGCAAAGTTTGAAGTAACATGCAACCATCAAAGATGGGGAGGTCTGTAATGAAATGGCATTAATAGTACACAAGAAGTGTTAAAAGTGAAAGAGGCAGTTTGTGAGGCTAAAGCCTGCAGTTTGTGGCTTGGAGAGGCGGAGGAAGCCAACCACTTCAAATATCAGGGGAATCTCTAGATTCGGTGGCCAATATTAAGTGGATGGGTTTTAATACCTTTTTCTAGTTTGCCTGGGGTGAAATGAGGTCATCCCGGTTGGAGTCAGCCTCGTGGCTGGTCCCTCTGTCACCCCCCAACACCTGACAGCAGTGTCCCGGGCATTTCGTGCATCTGTACCGAGGTGCGCCCTTTCAAGCAACTTGACCTTGAACACAACCGGCGGTGCCAGATTGGTGGTGTCGTGTTGCGGGCCGCATCAACAGAAAGATACAGGAAAGTACGAGACCTGCGCTCAGTCAGCGATGGTGGCGCAGATCAGACGAACCAGCCAGCCGGACCCCAAGCGAAGGTGACTGTCACATCACCACAGCACTTGAGAGATTTCTACCTACAAACACAAAACAGGATGAAGAACAAGTGTGCCTCAATTTGAATTAAAGCTCCTCTATCTACATCAAGTTGAGTGTCTATTTTTGTTGAAAAATCAAAGGCAACGGCTTTACTAAAGTCTATGGTATAAACACGAAGGGAATTGTGACAATGTCAATTATCAGAATAACCCAACCTCCATACAGGGAAGAGATAGCATTAAGTGCAGCGGGAGGAGCACAGGAGGAAGCAATCTGTAGTGGCGAGTTTTGGCCACTAAGGGTGTGTGTCCCTTCCTCCTAGTGGTCAATCTGGCTGACAGAGAGCTTGATTTGAAGTGCATTCAAACTGATTTAAATACAATTCAAATTGAGCAAATGCATAGGGGTTAAGTAACCTTTAGATTAGTAAGGATACAGTTGTAATAAAACCAGATCAAAATTATTAAAAATACTTTGAAATGGAAATATAGAAATAAAGCCATAAAGCAATTTCCCAATGGGAAATGAGAGACTTAATTCAAATTAACTTTGAAATTTGTTTGTTTCAAACCAAATTTAAATAAGTGTAGTAAAATTACAGGTTGGTGTTATATTTGATGACAATCACGATTACGGTGAGGGATCAGTGACTGTAACCAAAACAAAACCGACTGGGAGAGAGAAAGCCATTCAGGACAGTGAGGTTAGGTGATGGCCACAAGGGGGCGCTTTCCTCCCAAGTGGTCATCAGAAACTGTTAAGACTTAATTCTGAATTTCAAGTTCAAATGTGGTTTGAACCAAATTCAAAACAAGTGCACACAGTCAAGGCAAGGAAAATCATGTTAATGAAACAGGCTGTAGATTGCACATGCATTGAAAATTAGGGAAACTAGTTCGAAATTCAGTAAGGAAGCAGGGTGTTCCTGACAGAATTTTGAGGAAAGAAATGACCTAGCTGTTAGTGTCCACACGAGGGCGCTATTGCGTTCGTGGAGGTTTAAGTCGGGGCTGGGGTCATCTGATACTGGAAAACACTCAGGGGTGCACCCTAGTGTTTAGAAGTAGTATTACAGCCAGCCCGCTTTCAAATGTGATTGTTTCAGAGGACGTGTAGCGAATTACACACCTATTTTCTGCATAATCACGAATAGTGCGGAATTTAAATCTCGACGGATTTCTTTTCGGTACTATATTTTACAAACACGTTTGGCAGGATTTTTTTTTTTCGCTGCGCCGTGCGAAAGGGAAACAGGAATTATCCATCTGTTTCAAAAACTCCAAATAACATTTATCACAACTACCGTTAATGATTAGAATGTTTTCAGTTTGGATTTTCTTTTGGTGCTATTTTTTTTTTTTTTACAAACACGTTTGGCAGGATTTTCTTTTTCGCTGCGCCGTGCGAAGGGGAAACAGGAATTATCCATCTGTTTCACAAACTCCAAATAACATTTATCACAACTACCGTTAATGATTAGAATGTTTTCAGTTTGGATTTTCTTTTGGTGCTATTTTTTTTTTTTACAAATACGTTTGGCAGGATTTTCTTTTTTTGCTGCGCTGCGCAGAAGGGAAACAGGAATTATTCATCTGTTTCAAAAACTCCAAATAACATCTATCAAAACTAGTATTAATGATTAGAATGTTTTCAGTTTTGGATTTTTTTTTTTTTTGGTGCTATATTTATTTAAAACACGTTAGCAGGATTCTTCGCTGCATTGTGCAAAAGGGAAACAGGAATTACTCATCTGTTTCAAAAACTCCAAATAACATTTATCACAACTACTGTTAATGATTATAATGTTTTCCGTTTGGATTTTCTTTTGGTGCTATTTTTTTTTTTTACAAACACGTTAGCAGGATTCTTCGCTGCATTGTGCAAAAGGGGAACAGGAATTACTCATCTGTTTCCCATCTGAAAACAGAAATAATACCGACCATAACCATGAACATGAGTGCTAGGAACCGGGTACTTGGACAAACGAACCAACACTGAACTACACACACAAGAGAGACTAAATAGAGAACAAACACAGAAGACTGAATGACACGAACAGGTGAGGAAGGTTAATCACTAAACAGATAACGAGATAGGCGGGGCTGACAATAAGAAAGAGCACATGGGAAAGAGCAAGGGGACAGAGTTTTTCAATAAACATTTTCGACTGCTGATGAAAAAATATGGCATACATCATTTTGCCACAGCAACCGATTTAAAAGCGTGTGTAGTCGAGAGGTTTAATAGAACTCTAAAAGGACGGATGTGGAAGTTTTTAATGGCTGTAAACTCCAAACGTTACTGTGATATACTGCAAGACCTGACAGAGGGTTATAATTGTAGTTATCACAAATCCATCAAAATGCGTCCGCTGGACGTTCATAAAGAAAATGAGGCGGTAGTGTTTAATAATTTATACGGAAAAATACGTAAAGAGACACCCATCTTTAAATACTCTGTAGGGGACATTGTGAGAGTCTCTAAAGTCCGAGGTATATTTACTAAGGGGTACGAGCAGAATTATACGGAGGAATACTTCACCATAACCACATGCATTCCACGTGTCCCTCCCGTATACCGGTTACAAGACTTTGACGGTGAAATCATTGATGGATGTTTTTATGAGGAAGAACTACAAAAAATTATTGTTAGTGATGATAAAACATTTAAGATTGAGAAGATTTTGCACAAACAAAAACGTGGAAAAGTCACCTACGTTCTAGTCAAATGGTGGGGTTGGCCCTTCAAATTTAACAGCTGGATAGCTGAAAAGGAGGTACTGGATCTACAGGGGCCCGTTAAAGCCGTAGTGAATTCATGACAGGCGTCATTAAATAATTACCATGGCCGAGGAAGGATTCTACGTCACGCTTCCATGCAACGCATCGATGAACATCTACCCTGATAACAAAATATCTAATTACAGATCTAGATTGGCTAGAAGTATAAATTTAAAAGGTCTGTGGGAGGTGGCATTGGTTGAATTTGAATATCCATTGACGTGGTATACATTTAATGAGGATGACTCAGTTTTTATTATTGTTTGTGATCAACGTCTACTACAGAATAACCACAAACTGAATGATGTAAGAGGCGACGCGTTCCAGAATGCTCTAAAATTATCAACGAGTCGGCATAGGTTAAAATGTGGCTATTTTGAGGATGTACCCATTTTGCTCAGGGATATAAATGTATCTCTCCCCCAGAGGGTACGTCTCGTCTACGACCGTATAAAGAATAAGGTATTTCTGAGCACCCCATTGGGACTTCGTTGACATTTAAAGGCCTTTTCCGAATGGCACTGCCTTTTTTTAGAAGGGGAATCAGTATAGCAAAACCACATCTAAAGTCAGCCGCTAAAAACATAATGAGTGATGTTGTCACCAGTGCTCTAGCAAAGTCTTATAATAATAATAATGATGAAAATGGACAGGAAGGCCATGGATTGATGGTGATGTCACGTAAACCACCAGGTACCCGTATGAGAAGAGGGCGTGTCCTTGCTGTAAAGAAGACTAACCGCTCAAGCAAAACACGCTCAGTTACAAAAAGCAAGCGAAGAACTAGCACGAAACGTGTGAAAAGATCTACAAATTTAAAAAGACGGGGTATCACTATTTTCTAAAAAATGTCTCTGTTACACTGTATGTCTGATGAGTGCATTAAATCAGAGCTGGATCTGTTTACGGTCCCTTTGACACAAACAGCTATTGAAAAAAATATGTATGTGGAGATAACCCCCATGTCAGCTTTAACAGACACGTCGCCCATAGAATTCTTCATAGCGGGGACTGGTGAAGATTACACAGACCTGAATAACACGTTGCTATATACGCGCGTCAAAATAACCCTACCGAATGGAAATGACATTCCTGACGGCGCACCTACGGCTTTAATTAATTATCCCGGATCGTACGATTTTCTCACAGGTTGATGTCTCTTTAGGTGATCGCCTGGTGAGCCACAGCAGTAACACGTATCCCTACAGATGTCTCATTGAGGCCATCGTTAATTATGGAAAAGACACTCTCGAGAGTAACTTTTCAGCAGGTTTATTCTACAAAGATTCTTCAGCTCACATAGATGCTACAGATCCTGGAGGAGCGAACGCCGGATTAACAAAGAGAGCAGCGTTCACAAATGCCAGTAATGTTGTAGAGCTACTAGCTCCAATTCACAGCGACATCTTCTTTCAATCGAAATTATTATTGAACGGAGTGGATATACGGATTCGAGTTAACTCGTGCGAAAGACGAGTTCTGTCTGATGCGTAGTGATGGCATCAATTATAAGCTTAATATACTATCGGCTTCACTTTTTGTGAAAAGAGTCACCGTATCCCCTGCGGTGCGTTTGGGACATGCACAAGCTCTTCTCTCGACCACAGCTAAATACCCCATAGATAGAGTCTGTGTGAAAAACTGTCTCTGTACCGGCCGGGGCACGTGTATCCAACCATGAAAATCTCTTCCTCGGACCGCTACCGAAATCCATCATTTTGGCCATGACGGAAAACACCGCCTTTTCTGGTGCTTATGACAGAAATCCTTTTGCCTTTAAACACTTTGACCTTGAATACTTGACTCTGACCTGTGACGGGCATCAGGTCCCTTCGCGTCCTTTTCAACCAGAATATAATAATGGGATCAGCCGTGAGAGAGTTTTATCAGCTAGTGACAGCCACGGGCCGGCATCTAAAGAATCAGTCTATGATCATAGATCGTGAAGATTTCCTACACGGATACACTCTCTATGCGTTTAACCTGACACCCGACGAGGAATGTGGTCAACACGTTTCACTGATTAGATCGGGAAATATTAGATTAGAAGCACGTTTCAGAGTACCCCTCGCACAACCAATTAATATTTTAATATATTCAGTCTTTGACTCAATTATAGAGATATCAAATCGGAGACAAGTGTTCGCAGAGCACTACTGAATACCTCTGGAATGAATACTGTGCAACTGACGGGGCTGATGGATAAAATTTCCTGTAACACAAATTTTTTAGGCGATGACCGTGTCGATTACCTACCCGAAGAGCCTTTAAAGGATACCCCGTGCATGCTAATTTTGAATACACAATCTTCAGACGAACCAGGGGAGCACTGGATTGCCATATACATACGTCGATATGGCGTCAGCTGTTTTTTTGACAGCTTTGGTAACGCACCAGATACAGATTGCTTTCCAGCATCTTTTCATAAACTTTCTAAAGAAACAATTCTACAGTCGTTCCGTACTCGGTACAAACAAAATCAAGATTATACTTCAGATACCTGCGGTCAACATTGTGTGTTTTTTCTGTATTATATATCAAGAGGTTATGAATATGAGAATGTGGTAACACTTTACAATAAGGTTCATTAGTTAACATTAGTTAATGTATTTACTAACATGAACTAACCATGAGCAATACATTTGTTACTGCATTTGTTCATATTTGTTAATGTTAGTTCATGAAAATACAGCTGTTCATTGTTTGTTCATGTTAGTTCATGGTGCATTAACTAATGTTAACAAGATTTTAATCAAGTATTAGTAAATGTTGAAAATAACATTAACAAAGATTAACAAATGCTGTATATGTGCTATTCATTATTAGTTCATATTACCTAATGTAGTTAACTAATGTTAACTAACGAACCTTATTGTAAAGTGTTACCGAGAATGTTATAAAAATGTACCATAATGATTTGTTAAAAAATGACATCATGGTCTCTTCTTTGTGAAAAAATTGAAACCTAGTCTCTGTAACGGTAAAACATTTAAATGCATTCAGTGTGTACAGTCTGGTAAAACATTTCAGATGTATTAATGCGACGTATTGTTTCTGTGTGTGACTGAATAAATAAACTTGTAAAACAGATTAAACATTTTCTTTTTCTTTATTGGCATCAGACATTAGTATACAACTTAAAAATACACTTACATAATTATGATATACACAAATTTACATTCAATAATATTTGTAAAACAGATAAACACACTCCAATTATACCGATACAAATAATTGTTAAAAATCTAGCCATTGTTTTGCATCTAATGCAGGCGATTTAAATACACGTGTATCAGATGTGTCTGAAGAGGCTGATGTGTTACGATGTCTTCGTTTTTTCAATGATTTCATCGATACTGTCGCAGGGGTGTCACCGGATGTTTTACTTTTAAGTGAATCAATCATACGTTTAACATGATGGTTACTTATAGTCGAGTAAGGTATGTTTAAAGAGGAAAACGCCTCCAGAAATTCATTCCATCCTGTCGGCCTGCGTTTGTCATGTATCGTTTGAGGCATTGTTACGCTTTTCAACAGGTCAAGCATATGAGATCCTGCAATGATTTTCCCTTTATAAACAAATTCACCGGTGTCTGTCCATGAAGACAGCTGCTTGGCCTTAGACATTTTATCCAAAATGTATTTTACATTTTTCAAGCTTCTCTGAGGCACGTTGTTTAGCACCTCTGATACGATTACGTCTTCAGTGACGGGTGCTTCTTCATTTTCGCCCTCCTGACTCGGCAGTGTTAACGTTAAAGTGTTGCTCTCCACATCGTTATGCTTTGACACAGACAGAAACCTCTGTAACATGTGTGTGTATAGTTTTGCTTTTTCATGTGGACCCAGGTCATCTCTCTGTAATATCTCTCTTATAGATGAATCCATGTTTTCCTCCACGGACGTATTGATATTTTCACGTGGTGGGGCATTCCTTAGTCTATCCAATTGATGCTTTGGCACAAGATACAATTTTTCAGTATGTTGCATTTTTTCTCTCTTCAGTTTCTAGTTATCAGGCTAGTTATAAAAGGTAGAGCTATGCTTAGAAGAGGTAGTAAAAATCCTCCTTTTTGGTTAATCATACGTCTTTTTCTTGCAATATTGATCTTTTTATTAGCAACGTATTTTATTTCTGGTCTTTCTCCTTTTTAAAGATCCGTGCTGTTTTGCAGTTAGAGGGATCTTGCCGTGAAGAATATTGAGGGCCACTTCACATAGAGCCAGTATGAGCTCGTCGGGGGCTGAATGCAAAATAAGCTTTCGTTGTTTGGGTGAGCTCTTGTATAATAACTTTAAAAGGTAAAGATTTCTGGAAAGTCTCGAACTCATTTTAAACTCCTTTCTGGACGTAGACCACCGGATAGTCAGACAGTAAATCTGTTCTGAGTCGAAATCTTTCAGGAGTCTGTGTTTTATAATCTATTAGCAGGTAGCTGAAAGGAAGACTAGTTGCATCCTGGTAAGCTTCAATAAAAAACTTTGTATTACCGGGAAACATCTGACGACCCAAAACACCTATCTGCTGCTTATCTCGAGGGTTTTTTAAATATTATTAAATAATTTGCGTTAAAGGTGCTCTATGCGATTTTTAGCGGCCACTAGTGGGGATGTTTCAGAATGCAACAAGAGCGCTCGTGCTGTGTACGTGATCTATCTCGAGCGAGCATTCACTGACTACACGGCCACACGGAGACTTTCAGATCGCAATGGCGAAATCATCACACAACATGCAGAAAACTAATGTAAACTCCTACTGCAGGTACAATAATAGGCCACTTTTATCAGCTTGACGTTGAACTAATGCTCTGTGCTCGTCCCTGATAATGTTACAATAAACTGCTGTGCATTTAGCCGACATGTGATGTAGCATGAGCCATTTCTCTAACTATTCGTGTATCTTTCACAATCAGCAATGTCAACATCGGTGAATGTATAATATGATAACGAAAACGGTTAGTGAACTAAACTGAACAGTTTCAGTGTATCAGTAAGATCGTAGGAAGTGACATTACTGCTGGAAATGTGTATAAACAATATGACAGTAGTGGATGAGTGACGTTAGTCAGTAGATCTAGTAAATAAAATAAGTTACATCCTAAAGCACCGACTTTGTGTTATCCTGGAACATTCTTTTGTATTCATGTCATGTTTCATGTAGAGTTTACCTTGCTATTGCACTAGAGTTTACTATGTTGATCGTGGCGTTCTCGCCCGTGGTCGATTATGATTCACTGTTTTTGCCTGACGAGCTTGAGCAGATAAAACTTTTTTTTGTGTGTTTGTGTTGGAGTCTGTGTTGTGCTGGAGACAGGACGTTTTGGGGGGTTATCAGACTCCATGTCGTCAGCTGAAGTGCCGTTGGTCGCATCTCGCATGTTTGACTGTAGGATAGAGAGGCTAGAGCTAGACTCGGGAGCGCGCATGCACGTCACATCTGATGGACTTCGCAGGAAATCCGACCCGGAGACCTCACATTAGAGGTCTTCTCGGGTCCTAAAAACTGCACCCGACCCCGAATCGACCACGAATCACTACTTACCCGAACCCGACGTGCATAAATTTTTATTTTTTTAAGAAAAACCCGACCCGAGACAGACCCGAAAAATTAGACCCGAAGTCCGACTCCGAACTGATGGCATTTCCTTTAGAACCCGACTGGACCCGAACGTAAACGGCATTCACAGTGTACACAGCCACTTAACGTGTAAGTGCGCTGAGTGCAAATGTGAATCACACATCATCACTGTAACCCATTACGTCCTATAACATTTGGCATAATGTTATTTACCGGACCATACGATGATTTGAACCACCACAGGGTCAAATTTACCGATGGCTGTTTTTAAAATCTAGCCTAACAGATTTTCAATCTCCCAGTCATTGACTTTTAATAAAATTGTGTTATTTAGCCTACAATCCTGTTGTTTCAAAGTTGTTTAGATAAAATTCGATTAAAAAAAGAGCATTAGAACCGCAATAGCAGGTCGAATTGGACGTTCTGAATCAAATCTTAACATGGGAACGTTATTGCATCAACGCATTTAACTGCACCAGTCTTTGTTCCCTCACAAATGATGATCACAAAAGTTGCCCACACCGATGACGACCCTGGATGTTTCTGATCTACATATTCGTTTTCCCTCACCTTTTCGCAATATCTGATATCGTCTCCATGCTTGTCTGACAGTATCGCGTATTTTTAAAATTGATTAACAGGCCTGGCTAAACGACAATACTTGCATGTAGTCAAACATCCATCCACATGATGGCGCACTAGTTCTTCTTGGCAAACGGAGGGGTTGGTTAGTGGAGCGAGCAACTGAGTAAATAAATGCGGAGGCAACCGAGCTTGTGCTTAAAGCCCATTGCATGTAAAAGCGCGGATTCGCTCTCTCACTTAAAAAAAGTCAGAGAACGGTCATAGAGTTGTTTTAAATACTGCAATTTTGTTAAATGCCCAACATTATTTAAAATAATTCGGGTCTTCTCGGGTCCATTTGGAAAAGGCATATTAATTTTAAGTTACCCGAGACCCGAGGCAACTAATACCCGAACCCGACCCCGTGTCCGAGACACTCGTGCGGAGTTTTGAACCCAAAACCGCTCGAGGTCTCGGGTCGGACCTCCGGGTTTTCGGATCCAAGTGGACCCGTGAAGACCTCTACCTCACATATAAATATGAATATTGGCCTTCAGAGGTAGTAGCAAAACCCGAAAAGTGGATCATTGCAATGTGTGATTACAACCCCTTCAAACACAGGCAATAAAAAAAGGATTCATTTTATAAAATAAGTTACATAGAGAACCTTTAAGTCCTATTGTCCTGGTAGATTTTCCCTGGAAAAATAGATTCTGTATCAGTAGCAAACAGCTCATATTTTTGTGATGCACGTATTGCGTGAAAATCTTCTCGACTTCAGAATTGGACGCAGCTTGATACCAGTAACGTCGTCCAAAATTAATAGGGATCTTTTACCAGGTGGGAATAATGAATCATCATCCAATTTCTTTGGGATGTTTTCAGTGAATTTAATATCAAAAGCATGTAACAGTTCATCATATAAAGGCTGCCAACATGTCTAAAATGTACACATAATTATTAGTGCTGTCAGTTTAACGCGTCACGAACGGACGCAGGCGGCAAACCCATTTTAACGGCGTTAATTTTTTTATTCGCGCGATTAACGGTCTTTTTGTCACATGCTTTTGCAACAGGACGCGGCATGCGTCCTGATCCATTCGCCGTCTCGCGCTCGTCATCCAGTCAAAGCCGAAACGTGTGTTTGTGGCATGCCTGTTGTTTTGTTTCCGATCTAGCTAGATCCGCTTGCTCTTTGGTCGAAGAAGCAACAAAACGTCCTCGCGCGGCGCAAGCCATTGAAATGAATGGGTTTCAGAGCGCAGCGCGAGGATGTTTTGTGCCGCACACACTCGTTTGGGCTTGCGAGCCGGCCAAATAGTAACGTTACGTTTTGAGTGGATGACGAGCGCGAGACACCGAAATGGATGCCCTAAGATTCTGAATTGGAAAGTTTACTTTTAAAAAGTTGCCAAACTGTCCCATTGACAAGACCAAGTGATCTGTGTGTTTTGTCGTTGTGAACTGAGCTATCATCATCGCAGCACGTCCTGTCTGAAACACCACTTGATGATGGCCAACGCACACACACAGCTGATGCGAATTCTCCACCCCTCGTCAATATTAGGACCTGTCAGTATTTTTTTCACCCTTTTATTGGTAGACAGTGTTACATTGTGTGAGAGATTATTTATATAGTGTGAAATTTAACACTATTCCAATGTTATTTTCAATAATAATAATAAAAAAAACATTTGCACTAAACAAGCCAATCCACTTTTCCATGTTGATAAGAGCATTAAAATGAGAAAAAATAATGTAACAAAAAGAAATCAAAAGAAATCAAAAGATATATAGAATAGATAAAATATGCGATTAATTCACGAGTTAACTATGACATTAATGCGATTAATCGCGATTAAATATTTTAATCGTTTGACAGCACTAATAATTATCAAACTTTACAGAACACAATTTGTCTGAATTATACATTAGAGTCTTTGCAAAAAAGTCTTCCCGCTATTGCTTGGACCACTAATAACAGCCGAAAATGGGTGTTGCAGTCTGTAGTCAAAAACATCTGTTTCACACATTTTCAAATATTGTTAAAAGCCGTAAGGCAAGGTTGTATAATCTGGTTGGAGTACTCGCTTATTGTACACAAGTCTGAAACTTTTCACGACTGATCTCTTATGCAACGTGAAGGTCCTCATATCACGCGTAATGGTCTCTGTGCGGGGGAACAGTTCCCGCGTGTCACCGGCCTCTACATACGCGCACACTAGGCCTATCAGACTCTGTAGCGTGACTATTTGTGCATTATTTGCGTTGAGTGTAATGCCCTTCGCCTTGAGACACTTATGTCCGTTTGCCGTCTCTAAACCCGTACGACTTAGGTCCTGAAGAGGCAAACTCGACGACGCTGTCTCCTGCCTCTAATTCGCTCGTGAGTTGACCAAGATAAGATCCGGTCTCATGAATCCAGTCATCGTTTTTGATTCAAATATCACACTGTCTGTATTCGTTCGTCTGAATTTGTCCAAAAGATTATACAGCTCGAGTCATGCGTAAGCCAGGGCTGTAGTACTCGAGTGCCGGTATTCGGACTCGAGTCCGGACTCGAGACCGTTTTCTATGGTCTCGGACTTGTCTCGGACTCGCTGGTATTTGGACTCGGACTTGTCGGTCTCAGGCCACTGGTCTTGCCAAATATGGCGTTTGGTCTCGAGCCAAGTCCAACATTTTTGTATGCGTGTTTATTTATTACTAGCCTATCAGAGTAACGTTAACTTAGAAAATGCCCAAATTAACCGACCAAGTGTTCACTACAACGGAGCGCGTCTTCTCATTCTGTTACTATAGTTACTGGGTGTTGCGCACAATTCTAATGATTCCCGCAGGTCTCCCATTTATAATGTGGGATATTCCCGCAATCGTAATCCACACAGATTATAAAATCAAATCATTCTTTTAATAACTATCTGCCAGACGCAATTTCACAAACAGCGTGAGTGTTCAGCGTTGTCGCGTCTTCTCTTCTCTCATGTGTTGTGGAAGGCGCATCGAGCGCTGCCGCAATAATACACACTCGCATTCAGGAGTCGGGACATGACGGAATATTCACTTGCATTCGAGCCAGTAGTGCATCGTGAATAAAGCTTAACATGTGCACGTCTTTTTTAAGTCTTACCAGTTTAACATTCAAGTAATTTTAAACTATCAGTCCTTGCGTGCTCTCTGGGATGACTATGCGCACATTCATTGAAAATCCGCCTCAAGAACAGCTGGCCAGTAACAAAAGTTATTTTTCACGGATTAGCTATATTGCTTTAACACTCAAATCGTGTCAATTTCGGTCTTCGTGAGTATAATGGTCTAAACATAGTCGGTTTTGTCTTTAATAAGCATAAAACGCATGCCAGTATGAACAGAGAATCTATGCTCTTAGCTCTTAAAGTGACAGAAACCATATGTGTCATTCATTAATTTTGTCGTCAAAACAAGAAAAGAGAGCTTTAAGTTAAAGGAATCAGGATTAGCCTATGTGTTTAATTTATTCAGGACTAAAATACTATCCAGTGTTATTTTCCATTTGATTACTTTATTCAGTTTCTGTCTATGAAGACTAGTGTAGACCTATTCAAAAACATTTCTCTTTATTTGTCTTTATTTGTATCTTTATTGTATTTATTTGTGTAACTTTTTTCAATTTAATTGACTATTTAAATCAAGCCTTGTGTTGTGTAAATTCTTAACAACATTACCCCATTGTAAAAAAAATGCAATGAGCACAAACATTTAAGCAACATAAATTTAAAAATTTTGTTTGGCAAAAATGAAATTCAGGCCCTGAAGACTTTTTTTTCCTGTCCTGGACTCGGTCTTGACTCGGACTCGAACCTTTTTGGACTTGGTCTTGACTTGGACTCGAACCTCTTTGGACTCGAGTCTTGACTTGGACTCGACTAGTCCTGGTCTTGGACTTGTCTTGGACTCGACAAAGGTGGTCTTGACTACAGCCCTAGCGTAAGCTGTGGTGAAAGCGCCAATAAAGACATTAAAGGGATAGTTCACTTTGAAATTAATTTTTGATATGTTTTAGCTTACCTCCAGGGCATCCAAGATGTAGGTGTCTTTGTTTCCACAGTATTTTCAATTTTGATAATTTTAGGTAAAACCATTTTTGTCTGTCACTCTTACACTGGAGGTGCAGGGGTCCACCTCAAAGAGCAGTCAAAATTAAACATTATTTAATGACTCGTAAATGTAAATACACATTAATGCCCTAAGATACGAAACGAGTGGTTTTTGTGAGAAAACGAACAGTATTTATATCTTTTTTACCTCGTGTAAACATATCCACATCCAACTGATCTGAGAGCAGGCGCCTTCGGTATGCGCATGTGTACGGCGTGCGCCGGAATGCCCCGGAAAGCTCCTCGATGCGTGTCCGTCACTCATTGTTTACGCAGAGATTTCGGAAGTTTTACCTTTCACTGTGAAGATCTAAACATATTTAGATATACAGGATTCGCAGATGGAAGACGATTTCTATATACCAACAGACAACGTTGAATTTTTTTCACAACCTTATTTATTTGAACCTGAATATACCGATAATGAACTCAGGGCGATGGAGGAAGCATCAGCTGCAGCAGCACGACATCAGAGCCTCAGAGACCGAGATCTCTCTCGAATTGGTGGTGTTCTTGTTCCAAACAAATGGCACGCTGTCAATAGAGTGAGTAATGTGTTGTATTTTTATTATTATTGCAATGATTAAAGGTTGCATGTAAACCAATTAATTTCTTACAATTACTGCACTATGTTTCAGACTGCAGATTGGTGGCATATCATGTTGTTTTGGAGTGGATGCTGAAGGGGGAATGTCTGGGCAGAAGAAACAGAAAAGTTTTACCCTCTTGTGTGGTGAAAGCCATACGTGATACATATCCATCCCCCTCCAGACGTTATGTGGGCTTCACAGAGGCAGCCACTGCATTTGCAATGTTGTGAAATTGGTATAATACTGTTACAATTTGTCCCAACGTTCTATATATTGTTCAATACTTTTCTGAAAGTGATGCCTGTTTTCATTATAATGTAAACTTAATTTTTCTTTGTAAAATAAAAACAAATTGCTACTTCATTTTCATTGTAATTTTCTATAATAAACAATTTGTAATTATAATGCCTTCATATTTATATATTTATATTTAGAATAGAGAGTTATTACACTTTACGTAAAAGCAAGCTTTGTAAGTTGAATTATATTTAGCTGCACATTCACAAATGATCAGTATTTTTCACCAATAAGGGAATCAAACAAAACTATAGATTAAAATAAAATAGAAAATGTGCATAAAGACCTAAAAAAAGACATTTTTTACATCATTTTTACATCTTTTTACATTTTTACATCATTATCATTTTTAACATATAATCTATAAAAAAAAAAAAAAAAAGAATTTACCCTGTACAATTTTTGGTAAATACACCTCAGTCATTCACTAAGAAAAAAAAATTGTCGCTACTGTACAAAGTAAAATCAATGATCACACACATACACCACTAAAGAAAACTAACTTGGAATGTGAATGTATTACCATTACTTTGTAAATGTAACTAACCCCGCTGAAAAGTCTGAAAAAAACTACTTTGACAATCGAGACAAATGCTTTGAAACTGTGTCTTCCTTAGACGGTTTCGTCTGTTGCTAGCTATGTTCTTTGGGACAGGTTGTATTTCCAAATGTGAAGTGGAGTCCTTGTAAGTAACACTGCTGTCCATGCGCCTCTGAAGTACGCATTCGTGCAGAGTTCTTCTCTGAAAGTTTGAGTTGGGGACTCATAAAGCTTTCTGGCAACCCACTGTTTAGAGTGTTTTGGGAACACTACATTGAACCTGAATGTCCCTTAAAAGTGAATACATTAATTATATATATTTTTTTTAACGTAGTATGACATTGTAGTCCGATATATATTGTAAGTCAAACTCACCAGTTTTGGTTCTGGCCTGCTTTCGATGAACATTTTTGGTTGTGGTCAAGCACTGCCAACTGGGTACGTGTGAGCATTGAAGTGTAATGGAAGTGTATTCTTTTGGGGGAGTACTTCAGGAGCAATGAATGGAACACTTCCAGCTTACCTTTTATTAGAAAAAAATTTAAATAAATATGGTTGTTATATACATCAACATACATTGTAGTAAACTTACCAGTATGCTTGAAAAGTGCCATCTGCCTGAGATCCTTCAGAAGACCCTTGTCTAAGACAAGGTTCTCTAAGGTAATGAATGCCCTTGAAGTTTGATCGATCCATTTTTTTCCTTTGCTCCTCTGAGTTAAGCTCACTATGCAAACATTTTTTGGGTTCTCCGTCTTCAATCCATGAATGAACAACACATATGTGGTGCAGAATTGACTTCCACCTTTTTATCAGCTCCTGACAAATCGATTATAAATATTTAAATGTGTACTAAAGTGTATTGTAGTATTAAAAAAAGTTACAGAAACACAATCTGGAGACTTACATCCGGGTCACCCCCACAAGATGAACATGTAAACCACAGATGATTGCCAATACTCTTAATCCATGGCTGAAGTGCTCTGTTGTCTTTGTATCTGGACAGTGAAGCCAGTTTCTTGGTTATTCCTTTAACGAAATAAAACATTGTCCATCCCTTTAAAAAAGGTTACGTTCAACATCAGTCATTACCTGTATCTGACTTTTTGGTACAGCCGAATGCTGCATTTTTCTATAACTAAATAACAGTATTAGAATTGTTAACATACCAGATTGCGATAGGCATAGATTTATAAAACATACCTTTAGCCACATGCCATACATCAAACTCGTGATGAATGTTTTGGTAGTCTTCTCGCATTATCTTTGCGAATTGATGGGGATCTGTCGGTTGTCACCACACTAACTCCAATTTTGTCATCGAGGATTTTGTTGAGTGCTCTGTGGAAACCAGTTGACTCCATTGCTACAGAGCTTGATGGTTACCTGTAACAAAAATAAAAAACAGTGGTTTACTTGATAAAGTAATTATAAAATACCCAAAACATATTTCACTATTGTCATGGACACATACTTGCACCAGTTCAAAGTGTACAACTTTGTCTGTGATGTCATCCATCAAGCTGTATGTGGTGTACTTAGCTGAATATCCAGGACTGTGTTGAGATATAAAATAGATTCCATTTTCAAAGTTAATTGTAACAAAAAAAAATAAGACTTAAACATCACATAAAAAAATAATCAATAACATTTAAAACAACCTGTCTGATCTCCCATCTCCTGATAAATGAATTTCCTTTCTTTCTGTGCTTCCTGTTTTCAAAGTTTCTAGTATGGTACTCTGTTGTTCTTTGTATACCTCATCAATTGCAGGTATGAGGTAGGAAGACTGTATTGCATTGAAAGTAGTTTTGTGTGGTACCTGAAGGTTAAACACAGCAGGCCATTCAGAGATGTCTGCATAAGTGGACCCGTAAACACAGTACTTGCTTTAACAAGAAGGTTGTTTGATGGCATTCCACGCACATCAGAACGAGATCTCCAGTGCCCCTTATGTCCTTGTTCACATTGCCAAATAACACTGATTAGGCTCCCTACAGATGTGACATTTCTTCCAGAGATCAGTGCACCACAGTCTTTGACATCTTCTAAATTGTTGCATCAAAGCTGATTCATTAACAATCCATTTCCGTTCTTGCCATGTCTGTTCCTCCTCTTAATCTGTTGTGGTAGTTGTATTGGAGGCAGATGTGGAACTTTGTGGAACAAAACTAACATCCTTCTTTTCAGATGGTGGATCTAATGAAAGCATGCTGATATTTAGGTCATCAGGTTCGCTCTCAATAGCAATTGGTTCATCCTACCAGACAAAATTAATTATTTGTGTAGATACGTTTGAAAAAAAATAAATAAATTGTAACATTACAAACAATTGTATTCGATTTACAGTTGTTAGTGTTATACCAGTACATGTAACCATTTTTAGGCTGACATGTACAATTAAGAAACAGTCTAATACTTACAAGCTGGCTCCTTACTGCAGGAATAGCATACAGATGTGGAGGGACGTGTATGTTTTTCAGACAATTCTGGACTTGTTAGTTGTAACAGCAAATGCTTGTGTGATTTATCTTCTTGTCCAGTGCAAGTTTCAGCACCACTTTTCATTGCCTTCAGAGGTGTTGATTGTGGAACATCTTTTAGTCCAATGTATGCAGAAAGGCACTCTGTTGCTTGAATCTCATCTGAATTGTGTTCTGTTTGCAGGTGTGGTTCCTGTATGCTTTCCTGAAAAAACATTGCTTTTTATTACAAAGTCAACACTAACTACAGCTACATGAACATGAATACACACTGTATGTTATTATGATAGTAGTAATATTATCATTGATTGCACCCTCATGTAAAACCATTATTATCAAATATAAGGTGCCCATATAAAAAAGTAGTAGTTATAGAAATAAAAGTAACCCCCCCCATTGGTTTTAAGAACTTCACATTATATTTCATGTTATGCCAGCTTTACAAATATGACACAAAACACATACAAAGACGTTGTTTACATACCTCCGTTGGATACGAAAATATCGTAGGCACAGCTGAGGATGCTGACTACGTCAGACTTCCTACTTCCGCTAAATTCATTTCGCTCCTGTAGTCAGTCTGAGATAGCGGCCTATCTTTCAGTTTTCCACCGGCCTGAAAACAGCCGGCCAATCAACGAACAGAGGGCGGACTGAGAGCCATGACGTAGACGCTAAGCGCCGAGTTTTACATTGTAGGTTAGAGAAATCGGAAAACCAAAACGACCGCAGAAATGGGAAACAATACAAGGGATGCAATTCGCCCTGTTATGGAGAACATTCCGGGGTTTTTCAAACTGAAGCAAAAGTCGTTTACAGCCATGTTCACTCCGGTATTTCGCTCGCATTATCAAGTGTTTACAGCAATGTTCACTCCGCTATTTCGCTCGCATCATCAAGTGTTTACAGCAATGTTCACTCCGCTATTTCGCTCGCATCATCAAGTGTTTACAGCAATGTTCACTCCGCTATTTCGCTCGCATCATCAAGTGTTTACAGCAATGTTCACTCCGCTATTCGCTCGCATCATCAAGTGTTTACAGCAATGTTCACTCTGCTATTTCGCTCGCATCATCAAGTGTTTACAGTCAGGACCGGCGTGTGCACTTCTGCCGCTCTAGGCGAAAAGCAATTTTGCTGCCCCTCTATTTGCAACGTATACCAGCAACAACCACAGATGCAGCCATTTATTTTTGCAAATCATACATTCTAACAAGGAAAAATATTAACACTTCAAGCTTACACATTTAGGCTACCCAATTTTGTTCAGGCTAATTGTAGTAATGACGGATCAGACCTGTTTGGCCATAACTATATGAATAATATGCATAACTATAAGGACATAACTTACCCCCATTCAACGTCACTTTTCTGTCTTTTACGGCCATGAAAGAACTTCGGTCTCCTCAACTGTGAACGCTCTTATTATCATATTATTATTATTATTATCATAATAATAACAACAATCCACCATATTTCGTTTCGACATCCTGCTGCATTAGTCCCAGATATGTGATTCATGAACGATCTGTTCATTGCGTATGTCACGTGACAAATGAACGTAAGACTCGGAAGGTAAAGTGATTATTTATGTTCCCTGTAAATCATTTTTTACTGCATTATGATTTCTTAATTCAGAATATGATCAACATTGCGTTGGTGGATGTGATCGGGGAATTTGGCTGTTAAAATTATAACATTTAAAGCCACTTAAATAAACGAAATGACTCGAATGACTCAGAGAATCAGTAAAATGAACTTCCATATTAACCAGTCATGACTCACACGAGAGCAGGGGGCTCGGGCGCGCGCGATCAGTCATGACTCGTGAGAGCAGGGCACACCGACGCTGCGGGGCGGCCGCAGCTCAGCAAATCATATAAATAACCTAGTTTGTGAATTGTTCATTCCCGGTTGGCACACATTTTGCAGCCCTTACAAAAGTGCTGCTTGCTGTTTACAGTGGAAGTTCGATCATAGATTTGAGTTCGATGCATAATGTCTGTGGTTCGATGCGGATGTATCGGCGCGTGACATACATCATAAATAAACTTATCTGATTGGCTTACGGGTAACCAATAATTTTTAAACTTCAGAGAAGCGCCCCCTAGCGAGAGAAAACACTTCTCTATTATGCCATTCCAGACTCTGTCTAAGAAACAAAGTGAAGTAGCAGAGTCTGGTATTACCAGGCTAGAGGATGTCAGTATTATGCGATCCTTCCTAGGTTAGTAAAGGCATCAGGGGAAAAATGTTCGCTGCAACCCTCTTCAACTTTAGTAACTTCATGGGTGTGTTGATATCCAGCTGAAGAGCGATCAACCATAACTTCAAGAGAGAAGGATCATAAATTGGGAATCTGTGAAAACTCACCACTCCGCGCGAGCACACGCAATGGTTTTCTTTTACTGCTGTTAAAACATTCCCGGATAAGCGCAATTTCGTACCATTTTAATTAGCCGTCTTAAACTACAATCTCGGTTCTGCGTAAACAATGAGTGACTGACACGCACGAGGGAGCTCTTCCGGGCATTCCGGCGCACGCCGTACGCATGCGCAGACCGGAAGCGCCTGCTCTCAGATCAGTTGGATGTGGATATGTTTACACGAGGTAAAAAAGATATAAATACTGTTCGTTTTCTCACAAAAACCACTCGTTTCGTGTCTTAGGGCATCAATGTGTACTTACATTTACGAGTCATTAAATAATGTTTAATTTTGACTGCTCTTTGAGGTGGACCCCTGCACCTCCAGTGTATGACTGACAGACAACAACGGTTTTACCTAAAATTATCAAAATTGAAAATACTGTGGAAACAAAGACACCTACATCTTGGATGCCCTGGAGGTAAGCTAAAACATATCAAAAATTAATTTCAAAATGAACTATCCCTTTAACGTCCCATGTCGGGCACGGGTCACGTACGTTCTGCATATGACCACTGAATCAATGCCACTGAATCAGATACAAACGAAAAGTGTTTTATAATCCGTCCGGCACCACCAAAAAGACATTGTGTGAATTCTTCAGGCTCTGTCAAAAGCTCTGTGGTAGGCAAATGAGTCCGAAAGAAGACCGGCCCCTCAAAGTGTTCAAAATAAGCTTGCTTATAGAATCTGAATCTGATTTTCTGCACAAGTCCTGCATAAAGGAAACATTAGTTTACCACCACATCGATAAGGCAGAACAGGATGAAATAGCTTACGCGGTGGTAGCACTGTCACTTTGATTAACCCAAAGTAATTATCTATCGCTTCGAAATTCTCAAAAATGATCTTCGGATGTCCGATAGGATAAGTTTTACTCGACTGTACGTACGGGTAGAGCGATGTGAAATCATAATAATCCACTCGTTCATCATCAGGTATTTTGTGGTACAACTTATATAACAATGCATTATATAAGCCAAATAATGCATCCCAGGGCTCTGAGCCTCTCGGGTGCTTCGTAAGATTCCATGAACTGAATGACATCATGATTTGTTTGTTTTGCATGATCCCATTCGCATTCCCAGATGGTAATCACTCATAGAGAATACACTTTACGAAGTGTTTCTAGTTTCTCATCCGATTGCCTTCTGAGAGTACCAAAAGATACTTTTGATAAAGGCTGAATTTCTTCCGACTTAAATCGACAATCGTGTCCCATGGTAAAAACAACCCAAGAATTCCAAGGCTGTTTTTACCCCGTCAGCTGACTCATAATAACCATCAACATGATAAGGCCCGAAGGCTTGCTCTCCATGGTTTAAGGCATGTTGCACGTCTGACACCTTCCTTACTCTTAAAAAATTCAAGCCACTGAATTGATGCGTTTGAAAACGTCTTGTATTTATTAACATAGGCGTGGCTATGTGTAAGTGCTACTGTATCCCGACTCAAAAAGTTTGTTTTGAATTTTTCGATCATGTGTGGGTAACAGAGACGGGGTACGCTGCGTGTTTTTACTGCCGCTTCTGTTCTGTTCTGTTGATGTTTGATTTGTTATTTTAGCTATATTAATTTATTTTTCAGTTTTTAGATTTTGTTTTTAGTGCTGTAACGATCACGATATGACAGTTTTAAGTTCTGTGCTCTTCCTGGATTAATCTGCAACTTGTCTGCGATCGCTTCGGTTAGCTGTCTATGGACTGGATTATATGAATTTGTGCTCGCATGTTGCGCTACGGATTTCCATCTGGAATTACGGTACATGTAGTGTGCTTCCGGATCGCTTCAGTTCGACTGTCTGTGTGGATTGTGCGATCGGTTCCTGCGTTTTGGTGTGATCAACCTGGAATAACCTGCAGCGTGTAACCTGGACCATCGCCTCTGCTTGGCTGTGTGTATGGATTTTATGACGTCGTGCTCGCTCGTGAAGTGCTGTGGAGCTTCATTCATTTTGGCCTTGCGAGTGTGCGCTCACTGACCATGGCATTAAGGTAACGTTACACATGCTTTGAATCACACATACTGGTATTGAATTGCTAAGACTCAGAACTGTCTGAGATGCTGGACTGCTTCGTCCTAAGCGTTACATCCACCGGGGTTTGGGACGCAGCCTTGCTGTCTTATCCTCTTCTAACGTCTATGTTCCTAGCTGCCGACGTAAGGCCAACAAACTCTTCCATACTGGTGTTGTTCACAGTAATTTACGATCTATTCCCCGCACGGCGATTAAAATCTCTGTCATCTCTGTCTCAGAGCCAGGTTCACGCCGCTCTATTTAATGCGCGGTCTGTAAACAATAAAGCGCTGCTGTTATCGGAACTTATTCAGGATAAAAAACTGGACTTGTTGTTCTTAACTGAAACCTGGCACAAAGAAAATGATGGGCTCCTGTTTAACCAGATCACTCCGGCGGGCTTTGGATTATTAGATCTTCCGAGACTATCTGGCAGAGGTGGAGGTATTTTTGTGGTCTATAACCTGAAGTTGCACATAAGCTCTGTGACTGTTCCCCAGTTTTCTTCATTTGAATGTCTGGTCCTGAGCATTTCCACTCCTGTGTCCACCATTATTGCTTCAGTCTATAAACCACCTAAATCTAAGACACATACAGCTTTTCTGTCAGAGTTTGCAGACTTTTGTCGATGCTAGTTGTGAAGTTTGACAGGATTCTAATTGTGGGAGACTTCAACATTCATGTCAATCGGAGTGACTCAGCAGTCACTAAGGAATTTTTATCGTTGATTGACTGTTTTAGCTTCACACAGTTTGTTACTGACCCAACCCACTATAAGGGTCACACACTGGATCTTGTGATCGCTAATGGCGCATTTGTATCTGCAATCACATCTGTTGACCTTGGACTGTCTGATCATTCTGCTGTCTTCTTTAACCTTGAACTGTATCATTTAAATGAGCCTACCACCCGAACTGTTACCTTCCGGAAATGGAAGTCTATCGACCAGACAGCTTTCTCCAATTCTGTCGTCTCCACCTTAGGTGATCTTCATCTATTATCACTGGAGGAGAAAGTTCTGTATCTAAACTCAACTCTTGCTGCTAATCTTAGACACTTTTGCTCCCCTAAGGTCACGTAAGGTCACTTTCGCCCACTCTGCTTCTTGGTATAATGACAATCTGCGCTCTAGAAAGGCTGCTTGTCGGAAAATGGAACGCAAATGGCGCTTGACTGGTCAGAGTGTATACTACCAAGAGTGGAAGGATCTTCTGGCGGGTTATCGAGCTCTTATGGAGACTGAAAGATCTTCTTATTTCACGCAGATCATTGCAAATAATCAGAACAATCCCAGGCACTTGTTCCAGACCATAAACAGATTGCTTCAAGTTAATCATGTTGCCACTTTGCCTGTCTCACAGCAGCTCTCTGACTCTTTTCTACAGTTTTTTAATTCAAAGATTGTTAATGTCCGCAAAGAAATTGCTGTTAACCCTGACTGTGCCACTCTACTCCTCGACTCACCTGGGTTCACTGGGGTTTCTTTTTTATCATTTTACACTGCTTGATTCAGAGGCTCTCACAAGGGAAGTATCTAGCATGAAACCAACTACCTGCTTGCTGGACCCAATTCCAACAGATTTTTTTAAATCATGCTTTCCTGTGTGGTGCCCAATCATCCTTAGCATTATTAACGAATCATTGGAAACTGGGGTCGTTCCAGCAGTACTAAAGACTGCTGCTGTCACGCCTGTGCCAAAAAAAGATAATGTTCCAATGGATGATTTCCACAATTTCCGTCCCATTTCTAATCTTCCTTGCTTGGCAAAGATACTTGAGCGTGTTGTTGCCAAGCAACTCTGTAATCATCTTAAAACCAATAACCTCTTTGAACCCCTTCAGTCTGGTTTCCGTAAATTTCACAGCACTGAAACAGCGTTGGTGAAAGTTACCAATGATTTGTTGATAGCCTCTGATTCTGGAGCTATCTCCCTTCTCATTCTTCTTGACCTTAAAGCTGCCTTTGATACTGTGGATCATAGTTTATTACTTGCCCGTCTTGAGAGTGTGTTTGGTGTCTCCGGGACAGTAATAAAATGGTTTAAGTCCTACTTTGCTGACCGTTCTCATTTTGTTTCTATGTATGGTTTTAGGTCTGATACTTGTTCTGTGCTCACGGGTGTTCCCCAGGGATCAGTTCTGGGACCTCTGCTCTTTAATATCTATCTATCTCCACTTGGGCATCTACTGCGATCACTCGGTCTTCGCTATCATTTTTATGCTGATGATACCCAAATATACATCCATTCAAAATCTGGCGAGGACATAGATGTTTGTTATCTTTCTGGCTGTTTATCTGAGATAAAAACATGGTTGAACAATAACTTTCTCTGCTTGAATAGCGGGAAAACGGAGGTTATGCTTATAGGTTCCCGTCATCAAATTGGCAAAGCGGCTCCTCTGTCCCTGTCTGCTGATGGCTCCGTTTTAGAGACACAAATTAGGATGAGGAACTTGGGTGTCATTTTTGACACCAGCCTCACTTTTGATTTTTTTGTTCAGAGCACTGTGAAGGCTTCCTTTTTTCACCTCAGAAATATAGCCAGACTGTGTCCTATGCTAGATTTCTCTGTTGCGGAAAAGTTGATTAATACATTTGTGTTTTCTCGGCTGGATTATTGTAATGCTCTATTAGCTGGAGTTTCAAAAAACACAATACACAAATTACAATGTGTTCAGAACTCTGCAGCCCGGATCCTGTCAGGAAGCAGGAAATTTGACCATATTACGCCAGTTCTGAAGTCCCTACATTAGCTCCCGGTCACGTTCCGTGTGGATTTTAAGATCATGATGTTGACATTCAAAGTTGTACACGGCATGGCTCCGCAATACTTATCTGATCTCTTAACTAGTTACACTTCAAATCGCAGACTGCGTTCCTCACAGTGTAATCTGTTAAATGTTCCACGAACAAATCTGAAATCTATGGGTGACAGGGCCTTTTCCGTTTATGCTCCGAAACTCTGGAACTCTCTCCCTCCAAATTTAAGAGAAGCACAGACTCTTGGCACTTTTAAAGTTCTTCTTTAAGACACATTTGTTTAAACTTGCATTTGATTGCTGATGTCTCTCTGTGATCGTTTAACAGCTATTTTTATTAGTATGTGTATGGGTGTGTTTATGGTTGTATGTATGTATATGTGTGTATTTGGGTATATGTATGTATATATTTTTTGCTTTTGTTTTTATTACTTTTATTGGCTGTTTATTCTGGTGAATTATGTTTTTATGTACAGCGCTTTGAAGAAGCTGCTTTTAAAGGCGCTATATATAATAAAGTTTATTATTATAAAGTTTATTAATACTTTCATGCATGTTCCTGCCAATGTTCACAGATTTTAAACAGATCAATGTTTGTACATTCGATGAATTCTTTGCGATATTTTATACATGCCTCTCGAAGGATCACAATGTCATTCCGGCAGTAAAAAGCAAGCTCCTTTTTGAAGTCAAAGACATCGTTCAATACACCAGCGTACCATGAGTCTAAATCTGACACGTTCGATTTCACTCATTGTCTCAAATCCGTAAAACTCTTTTGCGGGATAGGGGCACTGCATAATTGCATTCTCCAATCTGTTGAAATGATGTGGGAAAAACCCATATCATTCACCGTCAGGTTTAATGCGGCTGGAACCTTGCTAAGCGAAAAGGGATAAACTGGAAAGAATCGACAAAACGCTGTCTAAACGCATCGTCATACATATGTAATATTCTACAACCCTGCATAATAATCTTTGGAGTTATTCCTTCGCTGCTGAGATACTGTAGCAGAATGTAGGAATCAACCCAGAGGCATTATGAGCTATGAATGTGTAATCATTGTATTTTGGACGTCTGAAGTGTTTAATCAGACGTGTCACACAATCTGTGCCTCCAGCTTCAAACGTCTCACCTGTCTGAGTCATTGCACACACAAAATTAGCCACGTGTTTATCATCCTGATACATAGTCTCAAAGTCATAATAATGTATTTTTCATCATTTGTTTCATACTTTAGAGGTTAGATGTAACATTCGTGACTACCTTCGCTTGTCAAAATCTCGTTGCAATGTACACAACTCTCTGGAGAGCACTTGTGTGGCTTGATTTTAATCACCAGATCTTGCAACCCTAAACAATTTTTGACATTTAGTGCAATATTTTATTGTGTCACATTGTGATTTTTCAGTGGATGTACGCTTCTTGTTTATGTGTTTCGTAGCAGAAGGTGTTTCTGCAGTATCTGAAACAGTCTGGACATTGTCTATAGGACGTCAGTACGTGTACGACATTCGGACATGTTACAAATATTACAGACGTATTTGCATTTATGCAGCCTCCTATCGTTGAATCCATGCCAGCAAAATTGGCAGACATAACTTGTGCCTAAGAAACCTTACAAATTTTTGATCAGATAGTAATGATCTTCATGAATGTATACATTTACGGTCTTTGGATGTATTTCATCAGTGTTTTTGTAGACATGTACCTTTCCAGAGCAGTCTCTGTGAAAAACTACAATTTTTAAATTAAATTTTCTTTCGAAAATGTTCAGATTGTGAAATCCTATTTTATCGTGCGGTGCAAATCCACACTCTGTGTGCATGTCTTTTGCTGATTTTCGCAACTCTTGATCTGTGAATGACGGATTCAAAAAATGTGCCAGACAATAACTAAGGCACATGTTGTCGTTTAAATTCATCGGACAAAAATAAATGCATTTTATTTTGTTTTAATAGTGTCGCTAATGGCAATGTCTGTGATTTTCCTACGTCCACCTCCCTGATGATCCATAGCTACAGAAACTCTAAGAGATAAAGAGTTGTCTGTTGACACATCTCTGTTGCTCTGTGTAGCACGTTCAATTTGGTCAATGAATAATGATGAATGAATCTTGAATGCAAGATTCGTTGTATTTTGTTAACTGCTCGTTACTGATCTTAAATGTATTTATTGAATGCACTTCACAAATCTAATGTTAGGCTAACAAGCAATGAAGCCTGAATCTGACAACTTGTTCAGCACCCAGACTGACTTCTTTACAGGAACATCATAGCCGAACCATTTCTCGGGGTAAGGGTGTCTGTCAGTCGGCCATTGCCTCAGGTGCTCCTCGTCTTTAGGGGTGCACTCTTAGAAGAAAAGGTTCTATATATCATTTAAGCATAAAAGGTTATTTGTAGTTGAGGAAAGAACCCTATGCTTCATATATAGAACCCCAATGAACCCTTTTTCTCTAAGAGTGTGGGTGTAAATTGTTACACCTGGCGAGACCATCCTGATCTCGCGAGCTTTCAAGGTTTCACTCGCAGATCAGTCTGGATACTTTCCGTTAAAGAAAATTTGGGAGCAGTTCACCAACGAACGTCCAATCAGCGTTGGCTTTGAGGCGGGTTGAGGTGTGACGCAATCAAGCGGAAGCAACGCGATCTGAGAAACATTTTCAGACAGCGGTAGTCCTAATTCTTTTAGCCGCTCGCTAATGCTTTTTTCTCTTGCATCCTTCTTGTGAAATATGGACCGGGCAGCTGAAATGGTGCCTTTTATTCGCAAATTGTAGTTACATAAACGGCAAATATCCTTTGCCGACATGTTGCTTATTTGCTGAGCTAACGAGGTTTACCTGTAGCAGCAAGTTAGTACGTCATGTGCTTCGTTGATCTGATTGGTTGATTTGGCCCGTCTATCACCAACATAGGCCAATCAGCTAACCAGTATTTTCGCCCCTTACCAAAACTACTTCAACGGAAGGTTTCCAGATGGATATGCGGAGCAAATCCATCTGGCGGAGTCAGGTTAGTAAATTGTAAAGGGCACCACATCACTCTGCTTCAAATTATGTTCATGACACCCAACGTTCAATTGTTCTCTCCTCTTAATCCAATTGTTATGGGAGCCCCTAACTGAGCATATAATACTTAACATTTAGGTCCCTCTCAGCTGGAAGTACAATGACAAAAACAAATGCAATCGTCACCCTTGTTGTGGTGGAAAATAAGGTGAATACTTAACTAAGAACAATTTGGGAAACATGCATAAACGCTTAAGGTATTAATTTAGGTATAAAATCCAAGATGTTCATGTCTTTCTTTCTTCAGTGGAAAAGAAATTACGTTTTTTTTTGTGTGTGGAAAACATTTCACACATGAAAACATTTTTTCCACACAATGGGCTTTCAACGGTAAACAAATTGTTAAAATCCAAATTAATGCAGTTTCAAAGGGCTTTGGATTGCTTCAAATGGCTCTGTACGATCCCAGCTGAGGAATAGGGTCTTATCTAAAGAACGATCGGTCATTTAAAAAAAAAATAATAATAATAAATGTATTTTTAACCACAGTTCATCTTGTGCTGGGGCTTGGTCTCTCTAATACGTCGCTAACTCAGTTAGCTGTATTGTGGCGATTTGCCATGAGCTTGGATCGTTTGGTTCTTCGAAGCTCATCCTGGACTTGCTGTCATAGCAACAGGTCCGTCAGCTTGAACCTGCTCGCGAACAGGTTTATTTCATGTAGGCTAAACAGGATTAGAGTCACGGGCTGATACCAGGAAGTCCTTTAGCGCAGCACGAATAGTGTAGCCTAATTTCTGATGTATTTATGTAATTTTTTTCCTCGTGAAAAGATTGTCGTTTCAATACATTAACGTTATTATTTTGTTGGAAATGCACATTAATGCTCGATTCAATGTCGGGCTTCAACAACAGCACAAAAGTGTTTGCATTGGCTTCCTTTACACTATTGGAGATGCGGAGAAATTGATAAGCTTTCTGTTCGTGCCATTCACAAAGTTTACCTCGCTCTTAGTTTTTGTTTTTTTCTTAGGGTATATTATAATTTTTATTGAAGACAATGCAAGCCCTCAATCAAGGGATTTTGTGAGCAGAAAGGGGGCTTATGTAAATGTGCAGCCAAATATTACAATTTGTAATATTCCAGATTAGTAATATATTTTTTATAAGGCAGTTGACTGAGTAAAATCTCTTAGATGATAAAAATCTCTCAGAAAAAAAGTTGAATTAAGAATAAAATAAAAGACAAGACAAATTTGCAAAACTCTATTTGCTTAGAGTTTTATTTCAATATTTCTTTGTAAAGAAAAGCCAGTTATTCAGTCATCTTTTAACAAGAGATATTATGCAAGGTCAGCAATACTCTGTGTGAAATAGTGTATTTTACTCTGAAGTTTTGAAGCAACTCTATTTTTTTTTTTTTTCAAAATACTCTATTTTCTGTTGAAGACTCATAGGGAACAAATTTCACCCTGTGTCGTTTGTGTCACACATAGCCATACGTCCGGATTTTGGCCGGACAGTCCGGATTTTAAGCTCTGTGTCCGGCGTCCGGCGCAGCCTCAAGCCGGACACTCATTTGTCGTCCTTTTGGAGTTGAACTGAATCGGCCACAAAAAAACCCCCTATTTTCTCACGCTGAAGTGTGAACCCGGCAGGTCAAATCCCTGAAAGATGAGTTTATCTATAGATCTACCTGATGAGTCACTTGTGATCGACTAGTTTTACCGCAAATTAGTGAAAAAATCCACGAATCTAGAGCTGAGCTCCTGAACGGCGCCGACGCAAAGCCAGGACTGGAGCAAAAGCCTGTTCCTCTTTGCACTCTAAGCGTTCTGTTATCACTCCACTCTAATCCAATACGGGTTTTCCACTCTCACTGACAGGAAAAACTGCTCCATGTTCAGTCTATTTTTAAAGATAATCTTATGTTTTATTTTTTTATAGATCACAAACGTCTGAATTTATAATACTATATGTAATGCTCTGGAAAGTATTCTACATGTTTAATAAATGTTCCAGCTGCTTACAAAAGGAAACAGTATGGGAAAGTGCACCCAGGTAAAAATAAGAATTTGACAAATTCTACAAACAATCTGAGTTTGCCAACAGTTAATAATAATAAATATATACATACATAATAGAATTATATATGCAGCACGCGCACAATGGCAGAGAGGTGGTATTAAGGACTTTGATATGCAGCACGCGCACGAACGCAAACCACCAAACGTTGATTTTACGAATGGGAATATGAATATTATATGAAATATGAATATGTATTGGGTTTAAAACCATACAGATTTTTGAAGGCTGATAAAACATTGCTTGATGGACATGATGACCCTAGAGGTGCCTAAAATTAACCCAAAATTCCTGCGTATTGATAGCGGCTCCCTGATGACCGTAAATTAGTTCAAATCTCCTGGAATCAAGAGTCCCCCCCCCCCCACCGTCCTCCTTTTCAGTGTTATGGAAATGGCCACCCTAGTCACACATGCCTCATGCAACAAATAAAAAGGAAAAGTTGTCTCTACACTGCCCACCCCTGTATCACTGCTGTGTGCAAACTCTTCTGTAGGCCTTTCTGTACATGTGGACTCATGTCAGAAATAATGGGCATAGGCACAAGTATAAATCCAATTATAGCCATCAATTAAATTAAAGTACTTCCTCCAAAGGACAGTCATCTGAGAAGTTTTCTTCACTCTCCAGTGCAATGTGATTAATAACTCATGGCAAAATCTTTTTACATTAACATAAGTTTATCAGTTTTTTACTTTCACAAGACAAGGCAATTTATTATTACTCAAGATTTGACAGTTGAAATGACTAAACCAGCCAATTTGGAGTATAGACCTACTTAATTTAATGCAGCAACAAATTATTTCACAGTGTACAAAGATAATTTAAATCTCATTTCCCAGTAATGAAGGTGTTACTGCTAGTGGTCCCTGATGTGGGTCTGGAAGAGCTGAACCCAGGGATGCCCTTCACAACAGGGCAATTCACATTCAACCCAAGGGTCAGCTCTTCTGCCAGGGTCAGGAGCGTCATTAGCGCTTTTCCTGTTTGCTTTTATAAACAGACAATCATTTTTTTAACAGTGCCTTTTTCAAAAAGAACTAGTAGGCCTATAAGGCCTCAGTAAAATTACCAGTAGAATATTTAGAATAGGCTTTTAGATATTAATATTATTAGTAGAATATTTTTGTACTTCACTTTCACCATGTCCATTATACATAGGTACCATTTTAAACAATAAACTGACACAAAGACATAAATATTCATTGAACATACAATAAAATTTGAACGATCATCCTTCTCCACGCTTGTAAACAATGTCTACATGCTGGGCCTCAGGATAAAAACCCAACCTCCTTGAATGATCCAAGTTTTTTTTTTTTTTTTTTTTACAGCTCTGAAATTTACTTTCGACTGAGGTTAAACCTACATGGGAATTTGAGCACATTCCGAGTAGTCCTCACTACCTACAGTCTAATGGCCTAGCAGAATATGCAGTGTGATCTTCCAAACATCTGCTGGAGATGCTATTGGGAGCATTTTGACATACATGCAGCTTTACTCCATCTTCATAATCTTATTCAATAAGCCTGCCATCCCATGACCAACTACTACTCTCCAGGCTTACAAGATCTTATCACTGAGCTGAAGGGCAGGTTTGTGTGTGTTTGCAACCAGGTCAGACAGTAAGGATGTAGACAGCTTGGGTTTTGACAAACTGGCAGTTGTACTTTACCGTACTCTTCAGTCCAACAGCTATGTGGTTCAGGTGTGGCTGTAATGCTGTGCACGACAAAGGAGATGAAAACAAAAGAGTTTTAATAAATCCACAATGGAAAACTTAAGAGACCTCAGGAGAATAAACATAACCACATTAACTAAGAAGTTGACAATATCTGACAGGGAACAAAGGAAAACTTTTTTTGCTTTGTTTGGCCTTATGCTGCGTTCCAGGCAACCTTTAACCCAATCTTTTTCAACTCGTAACTGGGAGTACATCGATGTAGTACGAATTCACGGGTGGGAAGTCACGGGTTTTACTGCCGTTCCAGTGCACTTTCACGGGTATAAGGTTGGAAAAACACGGGTTACAGGTTGCCTGGAACAATGTACTCCCAGTTACGAGTTGGAAAAACACGAAGTTACAGGTTACCTGGAACGCGGCGTTAAATACATGGGGAATCAGGGAGAACAGAAACAGGTGTGATGAACTAATTAACAATCTAGGAGACTAACTAGGAAACTAAACTAAACTAAACTAAACAGAAAAAAGATGATAGCGGTAACCTCTCAACGAACACATTATAATTTGATGTCTCCCTCTCTATGTTTAAGACCCACTAAATGTTCAGAAGATGAATATAATCACCTCTTGCCATTTTAACCTGATACTACACCAGCTACATTTGTATTAGCATCTCAGAGCCAAACCTGCCAGTGTTACCACTGCTGATGCTTATACCCAGCAAACACAGAATGTTCCCTTAACGTTCCAGAATGGTCCCATGAGGTTATTTTTTTGGGGAACCAAACAAGAACATTATAGGAACATTCCATGTAGGTTATTTTTAGGTTCCAATTTTATAACATAAGGAGAACATTCCCTGAATGTTTCCAAAACCTAAATTTGTTTGCTGGGTAGTGACTTGCTCTGGGAGAGTGAGCTATCCTAAACTTGCCCAGGGTAGGGTTAATTATCAGGTGGATTATCCTAACCCACCTGATCAGTACAAATTAAATAGTTTAATGGATTTCCTTCTTAATGATTCAGTTATGTGTCATCCAACACATACCACAATCACTTTATATTCGCCTACAATATCACAGCATTTCACCACATGGGGAAATCATAATATCATTTCAGTAATCTACTGATTTATTTATAATATGTACAAGTGTAATTCACAGTCATAAGAGGTAATTTTAATAAAGGCTAATCGAAATGGCTGTGGTGAAGGAGAATGCAAAACAAGTATCTCCACAAAACCACACACAGTGAGAGCCATACACACTCTTAGAAAAAAGGGTTATATATATGTAGCATAGGGTTCTTTACTCAACTCCAAAGGACATTTTATGCTAAAATGGTTCAATAATGACAAGAAAGAACACTTTTGGCACAAAGGTTCTTTAAAGGCTATTATTCATTCATATATTACAATATTCTGCAACATTTTGTAGTTGTAATTAAATTATTGTTTATTAAACTGTTGTAGTAACTTAATATCACATTTTAATCAAGCAGATTTTTGGAGGATAAAAACTGAAATGGCACTCTTTGTGTGATATTGATTAATTACATTTTTTAACCCCCATATCTTGAATTTTGTGATCATTCACATGCATTGCATTTTCAGGGTTCCAAATATGTAGTGCTTTAGAACCTTTTAGGGTTCTATATAGAACCTTTTCTTCTAAGAGTGAGAAGCCCTCAGACTAATATAACATTAAGAAAAGGTTAAAATAAAAAAAGGGTTTACATTTACTGAGAAATTAGAAAAGATAGAGACAGTTAAAAGCATACATTTTTGGTAACACTTTATTTTGATGGTCCCCTTTTGAAACATTCTGTTGACAATAAGGAACGTTGCCGCTACATGTCAACTAACTCTTATTTAAATATTAGTTGACTCTCTACTTAATACCTGCTAACTCTTTATTGTGATGGTCCCCCAACAGACATTCTACAAACTATAAGTAACTTTGCAATACATGTCAACTTATTCTAACCCTAAAGGCTATTGTTGACATACTTAAGGTAATACTATCTTCAAGTAAAAAAACGAAGAATGAACTCGATGTGCTGTAATTTCAAACAAAATCGGGCCAAAATGAACTTCATTTGGAGTTTGTTTTGGGAGTTCTTTGTCAACAGCTTGACAAAGGAACACCTTTACCATTGGTCCATGGCAATAAAAGGTAGGTGTGCACGAAGGCTATTCCTTTTTTCATGTGGAAATATTTTCCAATTAATTTCTCCTGTTCCAGTCTGTTGAGGTGAGACGTTGACTCACAAGTTAGATTATGAACATGCTGGAAAGCTGCTTTATAGTAGAAAATAAAGTTGTACTTCTGATGTAAAGAGACACTGACACTGTTTTACCACGTCTAATATGGTAACTGCTTGATTTCAAAAAAGTGCTAACTGAATCGCAGAACTTATGCCAACAATTACCATGTTTTAATGATCAGATACTTTTCTTATGCTTTATTTTTAAAAAAAGACTGTTTCTCAATATTATTGTGTGTTCATTTTGTTATTGAAAGAGGTAAGCCCGCAGCACATATTTACACCCATCTAATTGTTGCTCTCAGCAGTGTTGGCAGCGTCAGGTGTTCACTAACAGTATATCGCTGCTCAAGTATTTTGAACTTCGTTTTAAGCCAAAACTAATGTCGAAAAGAACTTTCTCATTAGTATATGGGGGCCTCAACCCTACCAGTCTACTAATATCTTATGACACTTTATCTAAGAGTTACATTAGACATTTAGCTGCAACGCTACTTATAGTCAAAGAATTGTTAAAGGGACTAGTGAAACCATATTTTCTTTTGCACTTTCACAAGACAAAAGCACTTTCCAAGATACACATTGTAAAGCTCTGAGGCGAGTCTAATCAAGGGAATTTGCATATCATAATTAATAATTGATAATTAATAATTATTCATACAGATTTGGATCAGACCGGTCTTACATGTTAATAAATCCCTCAATGAGGGCTTTCTGTTAACTTTACTTATATGTATACATGTGTATCTCTGCAATTAACCACAAATTAATTGTAATAGATTGCACAGACCACGTCTTACAAGACAAGTAAAATTAATTAGCTCAATTAATTTATAGTTCGACTCGACACTTCAGGGACTTTATTATGAGCATTGGAACAGAAAATCAGTCAGGATGAGTATATTGGTTTAATTAATCAACTATAGCATTCAATAAGGCAACTAAGTAAGCATTTACTACGTTACAATGATACATGTATATACAAACATTAAACACAAACTAAGACGACGCAGGCGTTAAACGATAAGTGGTGGAGAGAGAGAGAGAGAGAGAGAGTGAGGGTGAGAGAGAGGGAGTTACAGTCACCAAACAGTCAATTAATCTTTCTGAACACCATGAAAACACTTTCTTTATGCTTCTGAGAAGCTCTAAAAGAAGGTAACGTTATACTTGCACAACATGTTTGGTCTGTGTGTGTCGCGGACTGATGGCCAGGCCCGGTTGGGCCGCACGATGAATGGAGTTGCTCTCCTGTGTGCGCGCGTTCCGTGGAGACGCGTGAGCGCGTCCCGTCCTGGCGCGTGCATGGTTGGTTGCGTGCGCGTGGCTTCCTTTTCCGTGGGAAGTCGCAGTGGCGTTCGTTGGCATTCGGCGCGAATGTTTGAAAGGCTTAAAAGTCTTTAAGGTGACGTTACCCGATGAAATGGTTCGGCAAAGTCCGCTTCTTTTCCTGGGAGGCGAACTTGACAGTCCACTTGGGGAAAAGATGAACTTTTAGACGAACAAAGGAAAGATCCTGGGTTGGATCGCATCTCCGTGGTGAGATGACGAGGGTTCACATGTTTCTCTGAGCAGGTCAGGATTGGAAGAGGGGATCCCGGTTGGGGTCGGGTCTCCGTGAGGAGATCCAGAGTTTACATGCTGTTTGACATGAGGTGTTTCTTGGAAGAGAAAGGGCGGAGCTGGCGTGCCGCTTTTATCCCCTTGGTGAAATCCATCCCTTTCCTGTTGGCTTGAGCCAATCGGGGAGATGGAGGCTGCACGCGGGAAACATTCTTTTATGGTTCTTTGTTCTCAGACCACGCGCTCCTCGTGGGAGGGGGTGTGTTCACATAAGGGCTACTATTGAAACAGTTCGATCATCCTTGGCAGTAAAACATATTAAAAATACACTTTACTTTACATCTCTGTACATATTCGTGTCGTTCATTTGATACGTATTCTGGAGACACCAAGGAGCATTATGTTACATTAAATGAACATATACTTCTGTTTACAATGCCTAAAGAAGTTATTTCTAATTCCTGTTTTATGCTGCAACCAACAAAGATATTTCACGGTGACATGGGGAAAAACACACATACATAAAAACCATTTGAGAATATAAAGAAAATGTCTTTAAACACCAAAGGAATGCCTTCCTCTTTGTTCAGACATTCTTTCACATTCCAATGTGTTAAAAGTCAGGCCCAAGAAGCCTCCCTCTTGTGTGTGGGGGGAGGGGAGGGCTTGTGTGTGTGTGGGTGTGTGTGTGTGTGTGTGTGTGTGTGTGGGGGGGGGGGTTCCGAGTCCTTGGAGGATGGTTGATTCAGTCTGGCAAAATCATTACAACATGGAAGGTTAAGTTTCAAGTTTTAGGCTGAGGGGCATCTTCCTCTGGTTTTCCGGGGTTAGAAGCAGGCTTTAAAGCCATATCCTGTTGGTGTTCTGTTGCCACATCTTGTGTTCTGGTGAAACAAAACAACAACAAAATATTATTCGAATGATTAGGTTGAACTGAATAAACTGAGTGTATATTGTTATTGCCTATATTAACAGTATAGAACTAAATAGCTTGCATTTGTTACATACATAGTCCCCCGCCACACACACACAGGATATATATATATATATATATATATATATATATGTATATCCTGGTCTATATACACACACTCACCTAAAGTATTATAAGGAACACCATACTAATTTTTTGTTTGACCTCCTTTCGCCTTCAGAACTGTCTTAATTCTGTCACGTGTCTGTCCTGTCTTTGTTATGCACATGAGTGTTTGTTATGTTGGGCCATGTGCTCTTGTTATTGTCTGATCCCTCCCCCCTTGTTATCTGATTATTGGTTTATTTGTCCCACCTGTTATCCTCGTTACCCTCCTTATTTGCCTTCCTATTTAATCTACCTGTGTTTGCTGTCCTGTGCTCATACGTTGTTTATAGTTTCCATGTTAGTTGGAGGAAGTCTGTACCGGTCATGTTTTGCCTTGTCTGTGTTGTATTTAGTTCTTTATTCATTGGATTCTTTTGTTGGTTTGTTTATTTAATGTTTTCTTTATTAAACGTCATCTATTCACTCTGCACATGAATCGTTCATCCATTTTCCTCAACACACCGTGACAGAACGTACGAGCCAATGTGGATTCAGCGGGAGCGAACTCTCTCCTGAGGAGAGAGAGAATGGGATTTCTTTGTTCAGGAATACCTTTCCATGTGCGTTCAAAGGAATGAGGAGAGGGAGGGCAGCAGAGTCTTCCTCACGGGTCTCATCAGTAAGGAAGTCAACATCTCTGGATCCGATTGACAGCGTGGGGAGCTTCAGCGATGGTTTTAGACAGCCCCGAGTCTACACACATCCATCAAGAAAAGACAAAGGAGAAAGAGGACTCTGGCTCTGCTCAGTCAGAAACTGTGCACGGTACATTCGCCCAGTCAGAGATTGCTCACGTCCTGTCGGCCCAGCGGAGACTGTCCACGTGCCGTCGGCCCAGCGAGAGACTGTCCCCACGTCCCGTTCGGCCCAGCGAGAGACTGTCCACGTTCCCGTCGGCCAGCGAGAGACTGTCCACGTCCCGTCGGCCCAGACGAGAGACTGTCCAGCGTCCAGTCGGACCAGCGAGAGACTGTCCACGTCCCGTCGGCCCAGCGAGAGACTGTCCACGTCCCGTCGGCCCAGCGGAGAGACTGTCCACGTCCCGTCGGCCCAGCGAGAGACTGTCCACGTCCCGTCGGCCCAGCGAGAGACTGTCCACCTCCCTGTCGGCCCAGCGAGAGACTGTCCACGTCCCGTCTGCCCAATGAGAGACTGTCCACACTGCCGTCTGCCCAGCGAGAGAGACTGTCCACGTCCCGTCTGTATCCCTGAGCTGGGACTATCTGGAGCGTTTGATTAGAGACGCTGGAGAGACCTGTCCCTGAGCCGGTGCCTGTCCCTGAGCCGGTGCCTGTCCCTGAGCCAGTGCCTGTCCCTGAGCCGGTGCCTGTCCCTGAGCCGGTGCCTGTCCCTGAGCCGGTGCCTTTCCCTGAGCCGGTGCCTTTCCCTGAGCCGGTGCCTTCCCCTGAGCCGGTGCCTTTCCCTGAGCCGGTGCCTTTCCCTGAGCCGGTGCCTGTCCCTGAGCCGGTGCCTGTCCCTGAGCTGGAGCTTATGTTGGTTCAGGACCCAGCGTTTTTGTCTGTGTTTGTGTCTGTTCTTGTGACTGTGTCTGTTTTAGTGTCAGTTCCTGAGCCGGCGCCTGTTCCCGAGCCAGAGGCAGAGCCAGCGCCTGTTCCCGGAGCCGGAGGCAGAGCCAGCGCCTGTTTTCTGTTCTTGTATCTGTTCCTGAGCCGGTGTCTGTGCCTGAGTCGGGGTTCTCTCGCCCTGGCCACTGCCCTGGCCACCCGAGGGGTCTTCACCGCCCTGCGCCACCCGCAGGGGTCTTCACCGCCCTGGCCACCCGAGGGATCTTCTCCCGCCCTGGCCAACTGAGGGGTCTTCTCCGCCCTGGCCGCCCGGAGGGCTCTTCACCGCCCTGGCCGCCGCGAGGGGTCTTCACCGCCCTGGCCGCCCGAGGGGTCTTCACCGCCCCTGGCCGCCCGGAGGGTCTCCACGCCCGGCCGCCAGCGAGGGGTCTTCACCGCCCGGGCCGCCCGAGGGGTCTTCACCGCCCGGCCGCCGCCGAGAGGGTCTTCACCGCCCGGCCGGCCGTCGAGGGGTCTTCACCGCCCCGGCCGCCCGAGGGGTCTTCACCGCCCCGGCCGCCCGAGGGGTCTTCACCGCCCCCGGCCGCCCGAGGGGTCTCCACCGCCCCGCCGCCCGCGAGGGTCTCCGCCGCCCCGGCCGCCCGAGGGGTCTCCACCGCCCCGGCCGCCGGAGGGGTCTTCACCGCCCGGCCGCCCGAGGGGTCTTCACCGCCCCGGCCGCCCGCAGGGGCTTCACCGCCCCGGCCGCCCGAGGGGTCTTCACCGCCCCCGGCCGCCCGAGGGGTCTTCACCGCCCCGGCCGCCCGAGGGGTCTTCACCGCCCCTGCCGCCCGAGGGGTCTTCACCGCCCTGGCCGCCCGAGGGGTCTTCACCATCCTGGCCGCCTGATGGGACTCTGGGTTTTTCCCTCACCGCCCGATGGACTCTGTTTTTCCCTCACTGCCCTATGGACTTTCTGTTTCCGCCCCAGTCGCCTGATGTCTCTGTCCCTCCCGCCCCGTCCTGGTCTGTTCCTCCCGTCCCGCCCTGGTCTGTCCCTCCCGTCCCGCCCTGGTCTGTCCCTCCCGTCCCGCCCTGGTCTGTCCCTCCCGTCGCGCCCTGGTATGTCCCTCCCGTCCCGCCCTGGTCTGTCCCTCCCGTCCCGCCCTGGTCTGTCCCTCCCGTCCCGCCCTGGTCTGTCCCTCCCGTCCCGCCCTGGTCTGTCCCTCCCGTCCCGCCCTGGTCTGTCCCTCCCGTCCCGCCCTGGTCTGTCCCTTTCTGGTCCCACCCGGTTTTATGGAGCGTCTGGTAGCCGCTCCGTAGGGGAGGGGGTAGTGTCACGTGTCTGTCCTGTCTTTTTTATGCACATGAGTGTTTGTTATGTTGGGCCATGTGCTCTTGTTATTGTCTGATCCCTCCCCCCTTGTTATCTGATTATTGCTTTATTTGTCCCACCTGTTATCCTTCGTTACCCTCCTTATTTGCCTTCCTATTTAATCTACCTGTGTTTGCTGTCCTGTGCTCATATGTTGTTTATAGTTTCCGTGTTAGTTGGTGGAAGTCTGTACCGGTGCTGTTTTGTCTTGTCTGTGTTGGATTTAGTTCTTTATTCATTGGATTCTTTTGTTGGTTTGTTTATTTAATGTTTTCTTTATTAAACGTCATCTATTAACGATCAGATTTGTGGGATGCACATCCAGGGCACGAAGCTCCCGTTCCACCACATCCCAAAGATGCTCTATTGGGTTGAGATCTAGTGACTGTGTCACTGTACCACTGTAGTACAGTGAACTCATTGTCATGTTCAAGAAACCAATTTAAAAGGATTCAAGCTTTGTGACATGGTGTATTATCTTGCTGGAAGTAGCCATCAGAGGATGGGTACATGGTGGCCATAAAGGGATGGACATGTTCAGAAACAATACTCAGGTAGGCCGTGGCATTTAAACGATGCCCAGTTGGCACTAAGGGGCCTAAAGTGTGCCAAGAAAACATCCCCCACACCATTACACCACCACCAGCAGCCTGCACAGTGGTAACAAGTCATGTCCGCGCTACCTGGGGTAAAGGTAAGGTGCGCACTCACTGCTTTCCTGGTGCCCGTGTTCTTGATGTTCGCTGCACAGGTTCCCGAGATCCTGAACGGTGACAAGCGCATTGGGAGCGAATGACATAAGGCTACAGGCAGACGGAGGTTCTGAAGAAGGACTACAGGAGCCTGATCGAGACGGTACGCACCACAGCGCCTAAAGCAACGATCATTCGTGTCCGCACCGCTTCCCACGTACAGAAAAGGACAGGAAAGGTTCAGTAAGACTATTTGCACTTAATGAATGGTTAATGTTAATGTGTAATGAACAGAAATTGCTCTTTGTAAATAATTGGCATCTGTTTTGGGAGAGACCCGGACTGTATCGGGCAGACGGACCCAGCAGAATCGGAGCGGCTGTTCTGTCGGACAACATCTCCAAGACGTTACGCACCAGATGACTGGTAAGTCAAAGTCCAAATCACAGCCCCTGTTGCCCAAAGTTAACTAATATGCATAGTGTGGAGCGTTATATAGAAACTGTGTCTATTCCTCGTTTAGTGAAGCCAAACAATAAATCTAGTGCAGGATCTAGCAAAAATCTTATTGTAATTAAACCAGAAAATCTAAATATCAGTGAACAAAAACAATTCTTAAAGCTAGGTCTTCTAAACATTAGATCGCTCACACCTAAGGCGGTTATTGTAAATGAAATGGTCACAGATAATAATTTTGATGTTCTGTGCCTTACTGAAACCTGGCTTAAACCAAATGAGTATTTTGGTCTAAATGAGTCTAGTCCACCAGGATACTGTTATAAGCATGAGCCTCGTCTGATCGGCCGTGGCGGCGGTGTTGCAACAATCTATAAAGATATTTTTAATGTTACTCAGAAAACAGGTCACAGGTTTAATTCATTTGAAGTACTTGTGCTAAATGTTACGCTCTTAGATGTAAGAAAGAAATCCATATTATCTCTAGCCTTGGCTACTGTATATAGACCTCCAGGGCCATATGCTGAATTCCTAAAAGAGTTTGCAGACTTTCTCTCGGATCTATTGATGAATGTCGATAAAGCAATAAAGCGATAAAGCATCGTCTAAATCATACAGTAGATTTAATTATATCATATGGAACCAATCCAACTGATATAGATATTATACCGCAAAACGATGATGTTACTGATCATTACATGGTGACTTGCATAATACGTACTGCTGAAATATGTCATGTTGCGTCACGTTATAGACCAGGCAGAACAATCCTTCCAACCACTATAGATAGATTCTCAAATAGCTTACCTGATCTATCTAAGCTGCTAAGTGAACCCAAACAAACAGATGAATTAGAGGAAATGACTAGCAGTTTGAGCACCATTTTCACTAGTACATTAGATATTGTTGCACCAATTAGATTAAAAAGGTTAGAGAGAAAACAAAAGCACCCTGGTACAACAGTGCTACGCATGCTATCGAGAGAGAAACTCGTATCTTAGAGTGTAAATGGAAACAGACTAATTTAGAGGTCTTTAGAATAGCGTGGAAAAACAGTATGTCACGTTATAAAAAGGCTCTAAAAACAGCCAGGGCTGAGCATCTCCGCAAACTAATAGAAAATAACCAAAATAATCCAAGGTTTTTATTTAACACCGTGGCTAGACTAACAAATAAACAGACATCACCAGAGCAAAATATACCGTTACAGTTTAGTAGTAATGATTTCATGAATTACTTCAATGAGAAAATAGAAAGCATCCAAAACACAATTATAAATGTACAATCCTCTATGGTGTCTTATGATTCAGCCTCAATTATGGCCCCTCTAGAACAACTACACCGCTTTACAATGATAGGACAGGAAGAGCTAAATAAACTTATCATTGCATCTAAACCAACAACATGTTTATTAGATCCAATACCCACTAAACTACTGAAAGAAGTGTTACCTGTAGTGGAAGAGCCTCTATAAAATAAAATACTCTTGAATCGACTACAAAACTACACTGGTGTTCAGGGACAGGCATTAAGCTGGTTTAGATCGTACTTATCGGACCGTTATCATTTTGTTTGTTTAAATGGGGAGAATCAAAGATAACGCCAGTAGATTATGGAGTACCGCAAGGATCGGTTTTAGGCCCTCTGCTATTCTCAATATATATGCTGCCACTTGGTAATATTATAAGAAAACATGGAATTAATTTCCACTGTTATGCTGACAACACTCAAGTATATATTTCATTATAACCAGACGAAAACACTAACTCATCTAAATTGACAGAGTGCCTCAAAGATATAAAATGCTGGATGACGCGTAATTTCCTGATATTAAATTCAGATAAGACGGAAGTATTACTTATTGGTCCAAAAAACTACTCACAAAACCTCTTACAATACAACTTTAATATAGATGGATGTCCCATCTACTTTCTCCACTACAGTAAAATACCTGGGTGTTATACTAGACCGCAACTTGTCTTTCGAAAATCATATTTCATATGTTACAAGAACAGCCTTTTTCCACCTTAGAAACATTGCTAAGCTATTTAACATGCTATCTGTTTCTGATGCAGTAAAGTTAGTTCATGCATTTATGACCTCGAGACTAGATTACTGTAATGCTTTATTAGCTGGTTGTCCTGCATCCTCAATAAACAAACTACAGTTAGTCCAAAATGCATCCGCTAGAGTTCTTACTAGGTCAAGAAAATACGATCATATTACACTGATTTTATCATCTCTACAATGGTTACCTATTAAGTTCCGTATCAACTACAAAATACTACTACTGACCTATAAAGCCCTAAATGGTTTAGCTCCTATGTACTTAACGGACCTTCTTACGCCCTACAATCCACCGCGTTCTTAAAGATCACTAAAATCAAGGCTTCTGGTCATTCCTAGGATATCTAAGTCCACTAAAGGAGGGAGGGCGTTCTCGCATTTAGCTCCAAAACTCTGGAATAGCCTTCCCGATATGGTCCGAGGCTCTGACTCGCTGACACAGTTTAAAACTAGATTAAAAACGCATCTCTTTAGTCAAGCATTCACATAATGCTTACTTTTTAGTCCTCTGTTATGCCGAGCCCGATCTCATGAAAGTTAGTATCTATGGCACAAATGTCATTTCTCGTGGCATTTATACGCCAAAAACAGTTTTTGCGTGTATATGGCACATGATTTTTGCGTACATATGATACACACTTTTTGCCGTATAATATGCACGAGTCCCCACCCCCTCCCCCTAAACCTAACCCAGGGTTTTTTAGTGCGTACCATATACACACAAAAACCATTTTTGGCATATAAATGCCACGAGAAATGACACTCGTGGATTAGATACGCATCTTCATGAGGCCACGTTTACACAAAGCCGGGTATTTAGCAAAACGAATATTTACCCCCTCTCCGTTTTCAAAAATAACATCGTTTACACACCCGCATAAATACGCGTCGAGCGCCATCATAACTATGCTAAACCTAAGGCGGCAGTGTAGGGGTTAAAGATAAAGCCATGCAAGCCAATCAGAATCCTGGAATCGACAAGAGAGAACCTAAAACGCCGTTTCTCCCAGTTTACACGACAACAAATATCCGGCGTTTTCAAAATCTCCACTTTGCCCGGAGTTTTTAGAAATAATCGTTTTCAGTGATAAAAACGGCGTTTTCGTGTAAATGAGAGGGCAAAACGCAGAGAAATATCTGCGTTTTCCCATCATGTAAACGGGGCCTGAGACTGTGTTGGTTATGCCATACGGAACCGTTTGCCACTGAAACTGCTTAACGCACCAGTGGGGCTCGACAGCCTTTTAGACAAACAGTTTGGCACGTCTCGGCACGTATGGTTGAGTTGCGGAGAGTTTGCGCGATAGTGATTTTTTAACACCGACTCCCGTATAATGGAAATCATTATGAACATCAGCTATGCTAATTGTTTCCCATATGCCTTTCTGCTGTTATGTCGGGAATGTTGTCCCGAGAAAAACGGCGTTCATCAGGTCCAGTTTGTATCCAGCCTCTCAGGGGAATTCAGATGCCCCAACGCCTGTGAAGAGACGACTCAACGCTGGCGAATATGTTATGGCACTGTGTTACATATAAACAATATTTATATTTAATATTTATATATAAACAATATGAATGTAAGCCAGAGGAGAACTGGCCCCGACTGAGCCTGGGATCTCCCAAGGTTTTTTCTCCATCCAATCTGATGGAGTTTTGGTTCCTTGTCACTGTTGCCTTGCTTTGCCTGCTTTGGCTTGCTTAGTTGGGTTTATTTAATATTTAACAATATTATTGATCTGTGTTGTACTACTTTCATGTTATCACTGTGAAGCTGCTTTGTAAAGCGCTATATAAATAAATGTGACTTGACTTGACTTAACAAGGCATAATGGATCCATGTTCTCATTTCTGTTTATGCCAAATTCTCCATTCTCCACTGACCTCTAGGACCACACCCCTAAATGCATTTGAAGCAACTGCCATGTGATTGATTAGATAATTGCAGTAATGAGATGTTCAGGTGTTCCTAATAATCCTTTAGATGACTGTATGTATATATATATATATATATATATATATATATATATATATATATATATATATATATATATATATGTATGTGTGTGTGTGTGTGAATCCCCCCCAAAACACACACACAGCGTTGATCTATTTGAAAACACAGAGTTAATCTGAAGTTAAACTTATGAGGTTAGGATTGTTTGCATTATTCCAAACAAATAGATAAGGAAATAAACCAAAATGTATAAAATTCACAAATAAATAAAAAGTGGAGTATCCCTTTAAGATCCACAGATAAATGTAACGAGTTTCACAAAAAATATAACATTTACAAATAAATAAAATGAGATTTGCAAATAAAATATATATTTATATTCAAATGTGTTTTTATGTCAGAAACACAACTCTGCCTGCCATTTATTTGTGAACTGCTTTCTGTGCATTTGTAAATCACTGCACACATTTGCAAATCTCCTCACGCATTTGTGGATTTTGAAACACTTCTAGCATCGACGTGCAGACAAATGCCACAAACAAGTGAACTCCACGTGTTACGACTGGTCAGCGCACTGTGGCTGTTATCTGATTGGCTTGAGGAAACGGTGGGTGGAGTCTACTTATTTGTGGATTTGCCTGCACATTGACGCGTAGAAGTGTTTCAAAATCCACAAATGTGTGAGGGATTTACAAATGGACAAGAATTGATTCACAAAAGCAGTGGCGAGAGCTAGACTTTTAAAACAGGGGTGGCAAAGGGGTGTCGGTATTATTTTGGGGGGTCAATATACATAGTGTTCAATTACAATTACACTAAAAATAAAGTATTTTCCACAAAATGTATATATATTAAATTAAAGTTGTTTATTTTCCAAAATGTACACAATTATGTATGTATTAATTATACAGCAAAAATAGAGCAAGTATTCAAAGTGCTCCTTGGTCTAAGAAGTCCAGTAGTAAACAAAAACTGAGGTAAATGTGGACCTGTCATAACAAGGCAGGACAAGGCAGTAATACACATTCAAATATTTACCATAAGAATAATAATAGAACAACAATACAAAAAAACGATAGCTTAAAAAAAATAAAGTTTTAGAAGCTAAATGCTCGCCTTGCTCTGTTCTGTGTGACTCTCCTGTTCAAACTCGTTTATCAAAATGAACAAATCTTTTTCCGTTCATTTGGTTCAATTCAATGAACGAATTGACTCTGGAAAAGATTTGTACATTTTGATGAACAAGTTCAAACATGAGAGTCACGAAACACGCATCACAGAGCAAGGCGAGCATTTGAGCTAGCTTATAGAATTTAAACTTTGTTATTTTTTTATTTATTTTTTATTTTAATGAGCGATCGTTTTGTTGTGTTCACATAATTAACTAAAATCATTTATTTACACATTGCTAGGAAAATAACAAGGGGGCTACTATTATGAAGTAAACTAGCTGTGTTGGTTGTGGATTCTATCAGCTGCGCAATGTTTATGGTGTGCTCATGCGTGTGGGGGATGTGAGAGGAGGATTATTAAAAAACACGGAATACGGGTTCTGTGTGTCTCGGTTTTTTTGTAAACATAATATTGGCGACGAGGATGGCTGAATTTGGTTTACCCCCGCCTGCACACTTTCTTGCCATCCCCGGAGATCCTCCAGTTCCATGGGCAAACTGGCTGGAGAGTTTCACAGTCTACTTGGACGCTTTAGGCTTTGATGACATTACCGACAAGAGGAAAGCGGCGCTTCTTCCGCCATTGTCTGGGAGTGGAGGGGCAACGCATTTCCGCAATCTTGGGACGCCCGACGACTACTGATTCTGCCGTTGCCCTCTTGACGACCCATTTTACTGGCCACCAAAGGACTTTACTCCGTCTGTATAAACTTCAGAAGCGCCTGCAACGACCCGGTGAGTCTGTTCGAAGCTACGTGACAAACTTGAAAGACATGGGGCGCTTGTGTGATTACGGGGCTTTGCAAGATCAAATAATTCGGGACCAGTTCATTGAGGGGACATCGTGTGAGAAAACAAGAGAAAAGCTGTTATTAGAAGCAGACGATCTGACTTTAAGCAGAGCTGTGGAGATAGCGCTGCAGATCGAGACAGCCATGGAATGCACGTCTCAGCTAGCAGGCGCGCGGCCACTCGCGGACAGAGCTACAGAGCAGTTACAGCCTGCCTATCACACCAGCATGCACTCCGCCAATGACAGTCGTGGTTCAGAGCAAGGTTTCCCAGTACAATTCACGCAGAGACAGAACAATAGGCGAACTGCAGAGGTATGTGGTAACTGTGGTTCTAAAGCACACAATTCTAAAGCACAGCATTGTCCTGCCAAAGGACAACAATGTAGAAACTGTCTGAAGCGAAACCATTTTGCCAAGATGTGCCGTTCAGCCCCGGCTACGCTCCCACAACACACTGGACCTCCACCAGCTCAGCACAACTATACAGAGATCAGAAATGTGACTGCTGGTCAGGTGGCGTTCAAAACATGCACCGTCCAGTTAGCCGACGTAACCCTACCCTTATTAATGGACACTGGTGCGGCTGCATCGCTCCTAAATTCAAGCACTTACCTTAAGTTTTTCTCTCACCTGCCATTAGATCATCCTGCCACCGCTCTATGTGGCTATGACAGCTCCAGGATTGACATCCTAGGTGTGCTCCACGTGCCGGTCCACTATGGCTCCAAGCACCTACCATCTTTTCCCTTTCACATTGCGAGGAGGGGAGCCAACCTTCTAGGCCTGGACCTGTTCACAGGCCTGGGGTTCACGCTCCGGGATGATGCTGGCTCCGACATTCACCACATCACCTCCACTTGGCAGCAAAGGTGGCCGGCGCTGTTCGATGGCCTAGGCTGTCTTTCAGCCTTCACACACAGGCCTCTGGTGAACCCGGACGTGTCACCTGTCATCCAGCCCCTGCGCAGGATCCCCTTTGCCTTGAGAGACGAGGTCACCCGCGAACTTGGGACACTCCTGGACATGGGAATTATTGAACCAGTCAACGCTGCTCCCTGGATTTCAAACCTAGTAATCGCAAAGAAAAAATCTGGGAGATAAGAATATGCGTGGACCTGCGCTTGGTGAATAAGGCAGTTATTCCAGACAGATATCCTTTGCCCACCTCAGAGGAGCTCACCGCACACTTTTACGGCTCAACAGTCTTCACAAAGCTTGACTTGCGTCAGGGCTACCTGCAGGTACCACTCCACCCGGCCAGCAGGGACCTCACTGCTTTCGTGACGCATGCTGGGGTGTTCCGGTACACTCGAATGGCGTTTGGATTAAGCTCCGCCCCTAGCTGCTTTCAGAAGGTGATGAGCACAATACTGGCCGGCATCCCTGGGGTAGCGGTCTTTCTGGATGATATTGTTATTCATGCCCAAGACATCGAGACACACAACAAGCACCTCCAGAGGGTGGCTCAAGCCCTTCTTCAGAACAACCTGACTCTGAACCCAGAAAAATGCTGCTTCGCTGCCCCAGCCATCGACTTTGTTGGGTTCCGCTTGTCAGCCAAAGGGATTTCCCCTCTACAGTCCAATGTCGATGCCATACACAAGATTCCAGAGCCGACCTCAGCCTCTCAAGTGGCCTCATTTTTAGGCATGACGGCCTATTACCTCCGTTTCCTGCCCAACTACTCACAGACCACCGCACCCCTCCGCCAGCTGCTTAAAAAAGAAGAGCAATGGCACTGGACTACAGCATGTTCGGAGGCCGTACAAACACTGAAAGCCCAGCTCACAACACCTCCTGTACTAGCCCACTTCAACCCTGAATGTCTGACTCTAGTCACCTGTGATGCTTCTGATCGGGCTATTGGTGCAGTCCTTTCACAGGTGCAGGACGGGGTGGAGAGACCTGTTGCCTTCGCCTCCAGGGCATTAACACCAACAGAACAGCGCTACTCTGTGGGTGAACGTGAGGCGCTTGCCTGTGTTTGGGCTTCAGAGAGGTGGCACCTCTACCTCTACGGGACGGCGTTTCACCCTCAGGACTGACCATCAGGCCCTAACCGCATTGCTGACGGCATCTGGATCCGGTCATAAACCCCTGCGCCTGCACAGATGGGGGAAAGGCTGAGGCAATATGACTATGTACTGAAATTTACCCCCGGAAGGGACAATGTAGTCGCCGACTTACTCTCTCGTCTCCATCGATGCCCCCACACCCATGGTCTCCCCTGAAGAGGACACAGAGACCGAATTAATTCACATGCTTCACACGCCCTTGCAGTCGGCCGTGTCATTAGAGGAATTGCAGCATGAGTCAGAGCGTGACCCCACACTGTCCTCGCTCACGCACGTACATTCGCTCTGGATGGCCAGCAAAGGTTTGTGACGAGCTCATGCCATTCACAAGGGTGCGTGATGAACTTTCATGTTGGGGTGATGTTTGTGTCTCCAGGGGCTTGTGCACCGTTGTGCCCTGTAGCCTGCGGGCCCGCGTGCTATCCATGGCACACGAGGGGCACCTAGGCATTGTTAAACTCAAACAGCGATGCCGAGATCTCATCTGGTGGCCAGGCATCGATCGCGATATTGAAGCCCTCGTTAAAGATTGTGTGCCATGCCTCCTTAGTGGGAAAACTGGACCTCCAGTGCCAACCCCCTCTACAGCCGGTTCCATGGCCGTCCCGCCCATGGGAACATCTCCAGCTTGACATCTGTGGAGAGATCCATGGCCGTGGAATTCCCCATCATCAGCGTTTCCTTGTGGTGCTGTACGACCTCCATTCAAAATGGCCTGAAGTGATTCCGGCTGGAACTGTCACAACCCAGGTAATCACAGACATTCTAGAAGTCTTGTTCCACTCGTTGGGGCATGCCTCGAGCCATCACGACAGATAATGGACCCCAGTTCATCTCTGCAGACTTTTCTCAGTTCCTCAGTGATAGGGGAATCAAACACATCCGCACAGCATACTACAATCCACAAGCAAATGGCGGTGTGGAGCGGTTCAACCAGAGCCTAAAGAATGGTGTCCGGGCCCACCTGGCTCAGGGGTGTACATTCCGGACAGCACTCAACCAAACCTTAATGCACTACAGGGCCAGCCAACACGCTACAACCCGGGGCCTCTCCAGCACTCCTTATGCTGGGCCGGGAGATGGAACTGCCACTGGACAGACTTAAGGCACAAGGCATGGCAGTGTCTACAGCTGGCAGCTCTCAGGCTCGGACCAAAGCCGTTGTAAACAGACACCAGCAACGGATGCGGCAGTATTTTGACCGGAAACACAGGGTCAAGGCCACGGCTATTACCGCAGGTGACTGGGTTCGAGCACGTAGGCTCGCATTGGGGCAACAAGATGGCTTCATACTGGAGCCAGCCCTTTCAGGTACACCACCAGCTGGGCCCAGCCACATTCATGCTCAGTGACGGATCACGATGGCATGCTAAAAGACTGAGGAAAGTGCGGAACCCAGGTGAGGAAATGGTAGCTCACACTGCCATCGGCCCCTCCTCCACCGGTGCCGATATGTACAGGGCCACAGCAGGCTTCCCATACTTCTCGAGGCCGTACCGTCACCAGCGCCCCAGCAACCTGCCCCTGATCTGCAATCTCACCTGCTTTCCCCTGGCCGTCAGTCAGATCCAGGGCCGGGCTGTGCCACAAGTCCAGCTATGGGGAACTGCCCAGCGGTTCTGGAATGGCCGCAGCCTGAGGTTGAGGAGGGCCGACCCGTAAGGGCCAGGGTCCGCCCTGCTTACTCAAAGGACTTTGTCACAGAGTGACAGTGTAGGCTTTACACTAGGTATTGGACTGTTCAATTGTTTTGGCAAGGACTCAGTTATGCATAAGTTTAGTTTTTGGGAGGGAGGGGGAAATGTTGTGTTCACATAATTAACTAAAATCATTTATTTACACATTGCTAGGAAAATAACAAGGGGGCTACTATTATGAAGTAAACTAGCTGTGTTGGTTGTGGATTCTATCAGCTGCGCAATGTTTATGGTGTGCTCATGCGTGTGGGGGATGTGAGAGGAGGATTATTAAAAAACACGGAATACGGGTTCTGTGTGTCTCGGTTTTTTTGTAAACATAATACGTTTCTGAAGAAAGAGTAAATTATCAGCATTTTTTTAAAGTAAACTCCTTTAAAGACGTCTCATGTTATGTTAAGTGCTAATAAATTGTAACGTTATCACATCTACAATCTCCGCGGTGGTTTTATTAAGATTAACAGTTAGTTCAATATGCTACATTACACGTGCCAATATGAATAATGTCGGTGATTGTTGCTGAACATTTGTATAACATAATTATTAATGCCAACCATGTAACAGTGCAACATCTCCATTACTTCCCGTTAAAACAGTACTTTACTTCGTTTAATTTAATACCAATAAAAGCCAGCTGTACATACCAGCAAAACGCTCTTCATCGATCCTGAGTCTTGGCGTGTTATGTTTCGTTTTGGAGACGTTTGAAGCACGAAGGAGGAGCTGCGTCAGAACCAATGAAAAGTGTAGTAGAGACCGCTACACTTTATCTAACAGGAGGATGTATTCACGTCCGCGGTCCGCTGGGATTATTTGGAAATATTCGTAAAAATCAAACGGTATAATGTCTTCAGCGGGGTGGCAACAGGGGTGGCAAGGACTTCGTCTGGGGTGGCATCGTTGGCGTTGTAAATCACTGCATCAAAAGTGTGCAGTGATTTACAAATGCACAGAAAGCGGTTCACAAATAGAGTTGTGTTTGTGACATAAAACATATTTGCAAATGTAATTTTATTTATTTATTTATTTATTTATTTATTAGTTGTGAATTTGAAACATTTTTTCTGAATCTCTTTACATATGTTTGTGAATCTCAATATATTTATTTGGAATAATGCAGCAATCTTAACCCCATATAAACCTGCCTCCTGGTAGGTTTAATTTGAGCCTCAATTTAGTTCAGGAGTAGCTCTAGTCTAGTTACCCTAGTGTGGAACAACTGATTAGTTAAAAAAAAATTGCTCATGTGCAAGCACGGATTAACGCACGGGGCCTACTGGGCACTTGCCCAGGGCACTGGGCCAGCAGGGGGCCCTGTAAAATTTACTGTATATTCTTTTCAAATAATTATTTTTATTTTATTTTTATTTTCAGGAAAATTGTGTTAAATATTGAGTTATAATGTATGTTTTTTTGCAGTTGCAAAAAAAAATTAATAAATCAAATAAATAATTTTAATGTAGGCTATTGATGCTGCGCTGTTGAGAGGAACATCTAAAGGCGCATAAAAAAGCATTGCGTGCGTCATGTAAAAGTCACGTGTAGAAGACGGTCGGTAAACCAAAAAACAAAAACAAAACAAAAATGAGTTTAAAACCACAACCAAGTGGATCAATAGCCTATTCCGCGCTCAAGCGCATGCATAAATAGCAATAGAACAGCCCGACAATAGAAAACAGTTTATTTAAAAACAATAAAAATCCATCGTTATTTTTTTCAGACACATTTATTATGATGAGCCTATAAATCAACTATAAATTATCTCTCTGTATGGTTCCAGAGACATGCTCTTCTCTAGCACTGGGCAAAATATAATTTCCATGTTCTAATTTGATTTTAGAAAGTAGAATCTATTTTTTCCATATTAATTTGCGAACATTTTAAATGATTAATAAAGGCAAAAAGTCTTAAACAAAAATCTAAACGTCAATGTTATTTTCTATTTTTTTTGTGTGCACAAACACTTACACTGTAAAAAAGAAATGCTTTATCTAATCAATAAAATTGAGGCAACAGATTACAAACAATATTATTAATTAAATTGAAGAAATTAGAATTGAGTAAAAGTTAATCAAAATCACATTCTAATTAATTCTTATTTGTACAATTTAATTAATAATATTGCTTGTAATCTGTTGCCTCAATTTTATTGATTAGATAAAGCATATTCGTTTTTACAGTATAGGCTATGCGTCAAAATCTTGTGTTTATTTGTGATAATCTTAGCCCTGTATTATTATTGTCTAACCTGTATTATGACTGACATTTGACGAATTTCTTTGTTTCTTTTTTGGATAAATGCGTCTTATATCTAAATATGTAGCCTAAATGTAATAATAATAGCCTAATTATTATTATTGGGCCTATTATTTGCGTTTATAACTATAAATCAGTTCACTTAAGACAGGAATATGTTAATCATAAAATAATTTATGAATGTTTTATTTTTATAGGCCTATAACCTTGTGTTTGTGTTATATTTATTTTTTGTATGTGAAGTCCTTTTAAAAACAATGCAATGCATCCCGCATCTAAGCGGGAGGACCGGCTGAATCATGCGGCACACTCTGGGGACGCGCAACAAACCCGTGAGTACGGATTGCGAAAGCGAAAGCGTGGGCAAATTTATGAATTTGTGGGTGCAGCAGATTGCAAAAAAACTGAAGGCATGGTTTACAAATCTGAGAGCACGGATTAGGAACTCGTGAATACGGTTTATTAATCCGTGGGCACTGTGGGCACGAATTGTTAACCCGAGGGAACAGGTTGAGAATTCGTGCGTACAGTTTATAAACTGAGGGGACGGATTGCAAAACCGTCGCCACGGATTGTTGTTTTTTTGTTTTCTCCACAGGTGACTTCCCGGGCTGGGCTCCGTAGTAGGCTACTTTCAAGTTGTTTCCACTGTTGAGGAAAGTGCAAGTGTTCGCACCGATCTGCCATGCAGTGCGCGCTCACACTCCGCAGTACACACATAGGCTACACTTTGGATATGCAGTTATCGAGGTTAAAATTAGAGCGAGGTGCCATGCCAGATGGATAAGTCCTTTTCATGTTTAACAAATCAAATCATGCATTTTCTACCTATACCGCGATAAGCGCTGTACCAGTTTGAAAAAGGTAAAAGCATAACGAGCGTAACGAGAGACGAGGATAAGGGGGATGCAGAGATGTTGCTGTCTGTATATTAACATTTCTGATTGTTTAAATGATCAGCCCTCAGGGGTCCCCTTAAAATGCCTGGCTTGCCTGTCCAATTGCGGCGCGCAACACTGTTGTCCAAAAAAAAAAAAAAATGGTGAAGGGGGCCTTTGAGACATCCGTGCCCAGGGCACATCATCGCCATAATCCGTCCCTGCTCATGTGTGAGCTGAGAGTACAGTGTACAATGCTGATGATTCAATTTTCCTTACCCACAGTGCACGCATCCCTTACCGTACACATGTGCATATGAAGTACATTGAGCTCATAAATTGTGCTAAATGGAAGCTCAAACACGCTTGTTTGATGTGTGAGAACCAATAAGGTTTGTTCTCATATGTCACAAGCAAGTTTGAGCTTCCACAAGAATCAACAAGGTTTGTTCTCACAAGTCAAGTATGGGTGAGCTTCCTTTTTTACTATATTTTGTGTGCTCAATGTAATAAAGAATTAAAGGGGTGATGAACTGAGAAATTCTAATTTTCCTTGAGCTTTTGACATCTAAGAGGTCATCATATTATAAGAATATCCTGTAAGTTTCAGAACTGAAAACGTCCTTGTTAGTCCTTGTTGGTTTTGGTCAATTGTTTTTTTTTTCATGAGCAAAAATATATTTCCTGACTTTTTAAAGTGATTTAAGTAATTTATCCTTGTAGAGTTGATTTTAGAGGTTACTGTGATTAAGGGTTAGTGGGTCATGAATCAAGGTTATTGAAAAAGTTGACCTGGGCTCAGGAGCAGGTCGGATACTTGGTAGGACATCCCAGCTTGAAGTTAAGCTGTCATGTTATGAGGAGAAACAATCATATCACCAATCACAATCCATCAAAGTAATCTCAGACAAACATGATAAAAGAATGTTAAAGCTAAAGAAGAAAACAGAAATACAAGACAAACTATATTCTAATAATTGAGTTAAAGCAGTTTTTAATTAATGAAATCCAAATCAGCTGTGGGAACTTTTTTTTACCACACTATTTTCAGAAAATGTTACTATTTGATGATTCATTTTTAATTAATAATTTAATTACAAATAGTATTACTAACAGTTGCAAATTGCTTAGATGATGGCATGGGTATATTGATCGCAGTGGATTATTTTAACTTGTATTAAAGTAGCTAGTTTGTATTTTAATACCAAGATAGCAAGGTGGCATTGATACAATGTTGAGTGCCCTTTTCAGTCGAAGTCAATGCCATGTCATGGCTTGACGCCATGGGAATGCTTTGTGAACCGGTGTCTGAAGCATTACCCATATTTATAACTTTATAATAAAAAAAAAACTAGCTTCCGCCTGATGACCGTACACAAATTACGCAATTCGACTTGAGCCACAAGATTACCCCGTGGTGCATGTATGAATTAGGATGTAGAAGTATCGAAAGCTTATGCTGGGTACACACCAAAAGATTTTTTACATCTTATGAGATTTTCAAAATGTGATAGACCACACAGATGAGGACAAAAAATCCTATATTTAAAGGTGCTCTATGCGATTTTTAGCGGCCACTAGTGGGGATGTTTCAGAATGCATCCATTTCTCTAACTATTCGTGTATCTTTCACAATCAGCAATGTCAACATCGGTGAAAGTATAATATGATAACGAAAACGGTTAGTGAACTAAACTGAACAGTTTCAGTGTATCAGTAAGATCGTAGGAAGTGACATTACTGCTGGAAATGTGTATAAACAATATGACAGTAGTGGATGAGTGACGTTAGTCGGTAGATCTAGTAAATAAAATAAGTTACATCCTAAAGCACCGACTTTCTGCTATCCTGGAACATTCTTTTGTATTCATGTCATGTGTCATGTAGAGTTTACCTTGCTATTGCACTAGAGTTTACTATGTTGATCCGCGCTTCCGTCCGTAGTCGATCAGATTCACGTTTTTGCCTGACGAGCTTGAGCAGATAAAACTTTTTTTTTTTTATATATATATATATATATATTTATGTGGAGTTTGTGTTGGAGTCTGTTTTGTGTTGGAGGCAGGACGTTTTGGGAGTTATCAGACTCCGTGTCATCAGCTGAAGTGCCGGTGGTTGCATCTTGCATGTTTGACTGTAGGATAGAGAGGCTAGAGCTAGGCTCGGGAGCGTGCATGCACGTCACATCTGATGGATTTCGCAGGAAGTCCGACCCGGAGACCTCACATATAAATATGAATATTGGCCTTCAGAGGTAATAGCAAAACCCGAAAAGTGGATCATTGCAATGTGTTATTACAACCCCTTCAAACACAGGCAATAAAAAAAGGATTCATTTTATAAAATAAGTTACATAGAGAACCTTTGACCGTTTTGCTCCTATAGTGTGTGGTGTGCCATGATGTGACAAAGACAGCACACCACACACTGAAACAGATTTACAACCAGAGTCTTGACTGTAAACACAAGAAATCTTTCGAAATCTTGCGAGAACTGTAGAATAAGCATGGCGAAGAATATGCAGGAACAAATTGCGATGATAGTTTTGAATGATGAATTATGAATGATTGTCACAGAAAATTCACAGAAAAAAGAATAGACCTCTACTCTTTCAAAGACATCCTGGGATTTTTTGTGACCACAGAGAGTCAGGGCCTTGTGTTTAACGTCCCATCTGAAGGACGGTGCTCTTTTGACAGTATAGTGTCCCCATCACTTTACTGGGGGGTTAGGACCCACACAGACCACAGGGTGAGCACCCCCTGCTGGTCTCACTAACACCTCTTCCAGCAGCAACCTGGTTTTCTCAGAAGGTCTCCCATCCAGGTACTAACAAGGCTCAGCCCTGCTTAGCTTCAGTGGGCAACCAGTCTTGGGTACAGGGTGATATGGCTGCTGGCTAACTATGAAGACTTGAGACTCTTGAAACTATTTTACGTTTTTAGTGCTTTTGTCCTATTTGTCCTATTTCTACTTTTTAAGAATGATCTTTTGTATCTTTTTGTCATTGATTGATTGATTGATTGAGTGATTAAAAAGGAGTAATTTTTAAATATTTTAAAGGTTTTTCCCCAAACTTTAAAATGGCCAATTTATTGATTGACCATTGAATGTTGCTTCAACAGTAACTTTGGGTACATCAGATGGCAACATTGTTTTATGTTGACAGTAGGCTACATTTCAGTTGTATTTTCAATGTCTGAACAAACATGATTTAGAATGAACACCACAATGTAACATTGATCCAACAATATTACCAAGGATTCTTTTTGTTAATTTAAATATTGATTCAACAGCAATGATGTAGAATCAGCATCATAGTATAACGTTGATCCTATGACATTTCCATTGATCTTTTGTTCAAATCTCACTATTGTTTCAACATGAATTGTGGGTGCGAAAGTGATACTGAAACAACATTACTCTATAACATTAATTCAATGCAATTAGCGTTGACACATCAACATTGACTTATTGTTTCAATGGTTGCTTGCTATCTGGGAAGTCTATAATCTATGTAGTTATTATTATATAATTTCTTTCTTTTCAACATCTGATGTAATTTCTTGTGTTTATATTTTTTTATTCCTGATTGTCCCACCTTCATGAAGACATTCTTGCTAGCACTGGAAAACAATAATCTTGATGTTTAGTGACTTATACCCAATTATGAACCATAAACTGAATTTAATATAAGACTAAAAAAGAATTTATTTGAGGAATTACAGAGGAAAACACATTCTTGGCAAATTTTAAGCAGAACACATACAGTATGATTGTGTGTAACTAAGAATGTACCATAACATCTCTAACCAGCTCATGAGACATGTGGATTGTTAGAAATTCTTACCGAATAGTTTTCATAATGAAGTAGATGATAACAGCCAAACCTATACATCCACACAGAGACCCGATCACAATCGCTGTGATTTCACCTGAGGCAGAGACAAAATATTACATTTCTCAGTGATAATTGTGATAATTGAGCAATAATTAGCATATATATATATATATATATATATATATATATATATATATATATATATATATATATATATATATATATATATATTGAAAAGATCAGAGAGCTGATCTTTTCAATCAGCTCTCTTAGATATATATATATATATATATATATATATATATATTCTAAGAGAGCTGATTGAAAAGATAAAAACAATCTGACAAATAATACTGAATGTTTAAACCATAAAATGATTAATATAATAATTGGTATAATATAAAATGTTTCTCACCGGCAGTATAAATTTGAACAGAGACTGGGAGAAGAAACAGTGAAACAAAGAAGAATTATACAAAGCAAAAGCACGATGCTATGCATGTTTTTTAAGCTACATTTTCAATGACAAACCGATTCACCCAAAAAGACAATTCTGTCATCATTTACTCTTTTGTTATTGAAAAATGATGTACTGTTATTTTGGTGGAATACAAAAGGCAAATTTTGGTAACACTTTATAATAACTACACGCTAATAATCATTAGTTAAGCATGAGTAAACAGTTAATTCATCATTCATAAAGCATGAATAGACATTAATAAGCAGTTTATAGCTATAAATGCTTTCTTCTTTATTTAAAAGCATAATATATAATTTGTTTAATAATTGTATTTTCATCATTTATAAATGATCAATTTAACATTTCTAAATGAAGAATTGCATTTTTTATAAACCAGTTATTTAAGTTGTCAGTGGTTCATAAGATTACTTAGAACATGTAAGTAAATGATTAATAAACTATTTAAATTTACATTCATACATCTTATCATTCAGACATATAGTGATGGTTACTTAGTGTGTTAATAAATGCTTTATTAACATGTATTTATGCTGTAATTCAGGGTTAATTCGAGTAGTTATAAAGCATTTAGTAGTGGTCAGTTAACTATTTTGTGTGCTCATCTAAAGTGAGGACTATTCATGCCTTGTAAAGCATTTATAAAGGAGATTTAAAGGCTGTTAAATATTTCGTTAACACTTTACAATAAGGTCCATTAGTTAATGTATTAGCTAACATGAACTAACCATGAGCAATACATTTGTTACTGTATTTGTTAATCTTTGTTGATGTTAGTTAATAAAAATAAAGCTGTTCATTGTTTGTTCATGTTAGTTAACAGCGCATTAACTAATGTTAACAAGATTTTAATAAAGTATAAGTAAATATTGAAATTAACATTTACAAAGATTAATAAATGCTGTATAAGTGCTGTTCATTATTAGTTCATGCTAACTAATGTAGTTAACTAATGTTAACTAATGAACCTTATTGTAAAGTGTTACCAATATTTCTATGTTCTGTATCACTGTGTTGTGTTTGATACATTTTACTGTTTAGAAGATTGATCTCCTTTAAATCTCCTTTATAAATGCTTTACAAGGCATGAATAGTCCTCATTTTAGATGAGCTCACAAAATAGTTAACTGGCTACTAAATGCTTTATAAATAGCCTACCTGTATTTACTACATTTACTTACACTTTCTAAGTGATCTTATTAATGACTGACAACTCTTAAATAACTGGTTTGTAAATAATGCTATACTTAATTTAGAAAATATTAATTGATCATTAACAAAGTATGAAAATACAATTATTAAACGCATTATAGATATGCTTATAAATCAAGGAAAAAAACAAACATTTATAGCTGTATTTATAAACTGCTTATTAATGTCTATTAATGCTTAATAAATTATGAATTAACTGTGTACTCATGCTTAACAAATGATTAATAGCGTGCAGTTATTATAAATTGTTACCCAAATTTTTTGAAGAATCATTAAGTTTCTCTTTTCTATGCAATGACAATTCAGTATGTCAGGTTTAAAAAAGGAAAAGACTCAAGATTCAATCTGTAAATTCCAAGTCGTCTTGGCATACAATAGTTTTGTGTGTGAAACAGGCTGAATTTGTTATAAATGAATTTATAATCTTGCTTTGGGTCAGATTAAACAATGTCACATAGTAGTTTGAAATTGTTGAAACCAAATGAGATAAATTCCTGCATGTGTTATAGCATATTGTGGCACTCCGGTACACATATGCATTATAGTGTCACAGATTGCTGCTGTACAGTATTTCTAACAAAGAGATGCGTGATGCAGAATGAACGAAGAGATACGATGTGTAATAAATCACAAAGAGGAGTAGCACACTACATATAACATTAACGCAAAACCTGAACTTTTTCTCCATATAATGCAGTTTACTGGTAACCAAACGGTTCAAGGTCAAAAAGACAGTTTCAGTGCAAACTGCTAACTGTTCAAAGAGCTTTAAACGATTCCAGACGATGAATAAGGGTCTTATCAAGTGAAACGATTAGTCATTTAAAAAAACAACAACAACAAAGTTTTAGTTTTATAAGATCGCTTGCCTTGCTCTGTTCTGTGATGCGTGTTTGTGACTCTCCTGTTTGAACTCGTTCATCAAAATGAACGAAATTTTTTCGAGTCATTTGGTTCATTCAATGAACGAAATGAACGAATTGACTCGGAAAAGATTCGAACAGGAGAGTCATACACATACTATAACATTTCCAGGTTTTTTTTTTTTTACATAAACCTTAATTTATACATTTAATGAATGAACACACGCCAACTGTGATTTTTGAGTATTGCGCAAAGAAGATCCGTTGATGTGCATTTGATGATCATTTGTGTTCAGATATTCAGTAGCGGTTATTTGTGCGGCACAAGTGAAGAGTTTTCACTGTCACTGGTTCCTGCTGTGTTTTGATACAAATTACACAAATAAGAGCGGAACAGCAGTGTTCTTCTTTTGGTTTACTGCACAATATGAATTACCAAACTCTGTGAACACAGGTATTTAGGACAATGAACTGGCCAACCAAAATCTAACCCAGAGTTAATCTCTATAGACTGGCCAAATGCAATTCAATACACTACAGTTCCCTTTACATGTTTGAATGCAAAACCAACATTGTCTAATAATTCAAATGTAGCTGTATACATTATTATTATACAAAGCAAAAAGAATGCAATGATATTTGGGCTACAGATGCCTAGTCTCTTCTGTGTTTGTTGCAAATATATCTAATGATAATAATAATCATTTAAATTCAATCTCTATTTAAATATTAACATGTTATTGTCTTGTTATATAAGCAATATATGATACGAAGTAACTAGTAAATTGCTACTTGAGAAGATTTTTTATTGGCTACTTTAAGACAAGTCAAGTAACTGAAGTCCTCATGAAATCAAAATTTACCCTATTAACTTTGTAAGCACACATTACAGGTCTTAGGGAGAACAATTTATTTGTGCACATTAATACACAGAAAAAATTGTTTGTCACGGTAATCTTTCATCAAAATCTGAAAAGTTACTTTCGGTCTGGAATGGCGTTCCTTCTCCGATGATGTCAGTTTGACGGCATGGCCTAAAAGTAGCATAAGGTGATAAAAAATATATACTAAAATGTATTTGAAATTTGCGTAAGTATATTACAAATACATTTACATACTTTTTGGTATACTAAACTGGTATACTTCAAGTCTGCTATGAACAACTCATTTTGTATTGAATGCACTTTAATTATGCAGAAGAAGTGCTGAAGTCCAACTAAATATATACTTAAGTATACTTGATTGTGCTAAAGTTGAAAGTTCAACCATTGAAAGTACACTTTAGGTACATTTTAAATATCTTGCATTTAAAGACTGATATTATATAGAGATCATACAATCCTTCTTAATAAACATGTTAAAACACATTTTAGGCAGAATATTAAGAATACTGCACATGTATAATGTGCATTGTTCAATGAAAAATATTCCAAATAAAGTTTAATTATAATTTTATATCAGTAAGTCTTAAGTGATATGTCAATAAATATGTTAATGGTTTGAAGTATACTTAGGATGAAATAAATTTATTTTAAATAGATTTTTGAATACTTTTTTCTGGGTGACCGCATGACAAATAGTGACAAATAGTTTTCCATTCAGCAAAGCTAGTTTCAGAGGACCATGGAAGCATGTTTTTTTAATGCAGTCCTTTTGGACAGACATGGATTGCTATGAACTGTTGTTGTATGATAAGTTGATCAACTGTTGTTGATTATAAGCGATGCATTTACAGTCTTCAAATTCTTTAGCATTGATGAAAGAAAGTCTTTTTTGAATGACACGGGGAGAGTAAATGATGACAGAATATGTAGATTAACCATTCCTTTAAACCTGAGCTTTCAACTCATTAGAAGAGGGGAGAAGCTGTCTGTTGATAATTTACCATGTATTTATATTGGAAACATTTGAAACAATCCTAATTACTTCCTCAAGTACTATTACATTTGCTTGCTCTTTTTACTGCTTGGTGATGCTCATCCAACTCAGGCACACACACACAGGCTCATGTCTTTACAATAAACTCAGGCGTCACAGGTGTTTTTGAAAAACTGATCAGCCATCATGTAAACAAAGAGCACAGCTTCATAATCCCCCACCCCCAACCATATTCTCTCTCCCCCTCCCTCTTTAATGCTTCTCTCTCTTTCTCGTACCAGTTATGAAAGAGGACAGGACAGTTCTGTTGTTAAGTGGCTGGGTGGCACCAGATAGTTATCCTGGAGAACCATGGGCTCTGCTTCTTTTGCTTTGCTGGAGTACAACAGTGTCTCTAATTTCATTAGCTGAAGAGAAGAGAAGAGAGAAGAAAGAAGAGGAGAGAGAAAGAAGAAGAGAAGAAGAGAAAGAAGTTTAACACATCTTAATTCAATACAATTCCTCTTCAATACATCACTGTTCACAAATTCTTCATTCGCATCTCTTTGCCTTTTAGTATTAGTTATTTTTTAAAAAGACAGTTTTTGAAAAATTAAAAACAAGTTGTCCCTCTTAAAGGGTTAGTTCACCCAAAAATGTTGTCAGTATTTACTCACCCTCATGTTGTTCCAAACCTCTATGTGTTTATTTGTTCTGCTGAACACAAAGGAAGATATTTGGAAGAATGTTTTAATCAAAAAGATCTCATTCCCCATTGGCTACCATATATGTATTTTTCTCTACTATTGTAGTCAATGGCGAATGAGATCTGTTTGATTAAAACATTCTTCCAAATATCTTCCTTTGTGTTCAGCAGAACAAATATAACACATAGAGGTTTGGAACAACATGAGGGTGAGTAAATACTGACAGAATTTTCATTTTTGGGTGAACTCACCTAACATAAAACTTATCTTACATACCACTTTTCTCTAAAAGTCGTTGTCTCCTACTGTAGATGTACACAGAACCAAGAAGTCATTTGATAACTTTGTGATGAACAGGTTTAATGTGTGACGTCTCGTAGCATCTGAACACTGTGGTAGGACAGTGTGATTCAGTAGTTGAAGGTGACGGCGGTTCCTTATATAGGTTTTACGATGAGACTGGACAATATTTAAAAAATTGTGTTGGAGGGCATTTGAGTAGTATGAAGCTACATTGCATCTACAGTCCCCCACCCAGAGTCCCGCATTCTCAGAACCCTCATTTTTCGAGACAGCGCCTCCTATCAAATTGTATCAGATAAATATGTGAAGAACTTAAGCCGAAACATGAGTATCGTCAATTTTATTTAACGAATTGTAGGCTACTCATTCTTTTTTTAATCAAACTACTTTATAGCTCATTGATACACCAACATTTGAATAGTCCATTTAATATTTGTAAAGATAGTTTGTAACAAAATTTGAGCCATTAATGTATGCTTTTTTCACCCTTTTCCTCCCGCAAATATTTTTGATAGCCTTTAACCTTGGATTTTTGTAGATATGTCATAAATACTGCAGTTATTTTTCACTGCCCATTCTGGCCCCCATATATTTCAAACCCACAAAGTTGTCCAAAGTTCAAAAACATCTCAAGGGACACTTCAACAGCAGTGCAACATGAAGGTAACATTTTGGTCACTAAGGGTCACCAGGGAGAATGTTGTCGCTAGGATGTGGTTTCTTTAAGAGAGAGGGAGAGAAGAAGAAGGGGTTGGGGAGGTGACAGGTGCTAAGGGGAGATGGTGATATAATTGAGATGGAGATGGACTAAATATTAATAACATGTTATAATGATAGCCACAGCATTTCTGTGGGTGTCTTTCTACTTGCTTTGCTTTGCAGCAGCAGCAGCAGCAGCAACTTAAGAGGATATATTACACCCAGGCCACTACTACTGTCACATCCAGTAATATGAATATGACAGTTTTTCTCAAGAATTGTCATAACTGAACTAATGAATATGAAAAGTTAGCATTGCTTGAGCTTCCACACAGTCTCTTTGTACCTGTGAATGAGATATTTTCACCCTTTCATTGAAGATGGTCCAGAGGACACTCTGGTGGCAAGGTGGAGTGGTGAGTGAGCCATTGTAGCGGAAATATTCGCTGAGGTTGTCAGGCAGCAGTGACTGTACATCAAATGCAGGGATAGCCACCTTCTGGCCTGAAATAAATAAAAAAAAATATTAAAAGTTGTAAACATTTTAATGACATTGTATGTCTTGTATGTTGATTTACAAATAACCCAAAAGGCTGAAGCACGGTAATCACACATGTATAAAGTAGACATACTCGCACATGCACACAAATACATGCCTGCATATCTGATACGGGACAGATAGTTGAGAATACTACCATATGCCTGATTATTCTCTTCACCTGCCTGAAAAAGCAAACAACTGAATGAGATAAAGTTTGAGTGGTAATTATATATATATATATATATATATATATATATATATATATATATATATATATATATATATATATATATATATACATATATATATAGGGTTTGATTAAATAGAAATCACCTCAATTAGAATCCCTAACACAGCCAAGCCATTTTCTTGGGTTGCTGCTTCGGTCAAATTAGCATAAACCTCTGTATTGTAATGGACAATATGGAGCTGAGAGAAAAGAGAGAGTGCATGTTCAGGTTATAATATATTTAGGCATTCTTACATAAGACATGTTTCCTTTCATAGTTTCGCTCAACATAGCTGTAATGATATAAAAGGTTCAGTGTGGGTGATGGATGGAGACAAGGGGTCGGCGATGGATCTTGTGTGTTTTTATTTCAAAAATAAACTCTTTCCACGGCGACTACGCGCACTTCACAACAAACAAAAACAGTCACTTTGTATCAAACTCTTTCCCGCTGATCACAGCTTCCTCGTCACAGACGTAGCACTCTTTCCACTGTATACAGCTTTTCCGTCGTCAATGATCAAGGGCTTAACCAGCTGGCCATGAACACACACACACAAGATCCAGTCTCTCTCCCTGCAGGCGTTTACCTGGCCCGCTTAAATACGTTCTCCACCGCCAATCACTGCAATCACAGACAGGTGTTCATCATTTGAACTTGATCCGCTTACCTCCCGCTCGGCTCCTCCCCTGCTCTCCCGCTGCAGACACCGCTGAACCACGCCCCCCATGCCACATACCCCCACCGCCCGACTCAGGCCGGGGAGCCGTCCGGCCTGCAGCCCCCCCCCCCCCCCTTCCCCCTTCTCCGGGAGAGAAAGTCGGCCACAGCCATCTGTGCCCCCGGCCTGTGGATCACCTTGAACTTGAAAGGTTGTAGTGCTAGATACCAACGGATGATCCGCGCGGTGGAGCCACTGCAGGGGAGCGTGATCAGTACAGAGGGTGAACTCTCGACCCAGGAGATAATAGCGGAGAGTGAGGACGGCCCATTTAATAGCTAACGCCTCTTTCTCAATGGTGCTGTACATCGTCTCTCTCTTAGAGAGCTTACGACTGATGTACAGCACCGGTCGTTCCTCACCCTCCATCTCCTGGGGTCAAGACCGCACCCAGCCCCCTGTCTGACGCGTCTGTCTGCAGAGAAAAAGGGAGAGCAAAGTTAGGAGCCTGTAAGAGCGGGCCACCACACAGGGCAGCCTTTATCTGGGTGAAAGCCTGCTGGCACTGCTCCGTCCACTGGACGGCATCTGGAGCCCCCTTTTTAGTTAGATCAGTTAGCGGGCTAGCAAGCTCCGAATAATCAGGTACAAACCTTCTGTAATACCCTGCTAGCCCCAGGAGCTGTCTAACCTCCTTTTTGGTCTTGAGGACAGGTCGCAATCGCTGCTGTCTTATCAATTTGGGACGCACCTGACCATGACCCAAGTGGAAGCCCAGATACCTAACCTCCACACGCCCAATCGCACACTTCTTCGGGTTGGCCGTGAGCCCCGCCTCCCTCAGCGACTTGAGGACCGCTCGCAGATGCTGCATATGCCGCTGCCAATCATTACTATAGATGATGATGTCATCCAAGTATGCTGCGGCATATGCAGCATGCGGCCGGGAGAATCCGGTCCATCAAGCGCTGAAAGGTGGCAGGTGCCCCAAACAACCCGAACGGAAGTGTGACAAATTGGTGCAATCCGAATGGCGTCGTGAAGGCGTTTTTTTCTTTGGACATTGGAGATAAGGGGATCTGCCAATATCCTTTCGTTAAATCCAGCGTCGAATAAAAACGAGCCGTGCCAAGCCGATCAAGTAACTCGTCAACCCTTGGCATTGGATACGCATCGAATTTCGATACGGCATTCACCTTGCGGTAATCCACACAGAACCGAACGGTGCCGTCTGTTTTAGGAACTAAAACTATCGGGCTCGCCCAATCACTGTTGGATTCCTCTATTACTCCCATATCCAGCATCGCCGCTAATTCATCCTGAACTACTTTTTTCTTGTGTTCAGGTAACCTATACGGCCGGCTGCGATAATCACGCCCGGCTCCGTCTCAACATGGTGCTGTATGAGATTTGTTCGGCCCGGGAGGGGTGAGAACACATCCGCGAACCCCGCTTGTAGATGTTTTATGTCAGCGATCTGGGACGGTGAGAGGTGGTCTCCACAAACCGCCAGGGGGCAGGATTGCACTTTGATGTTCGCATCTGGACCAAGATCCTCCTCCCCGCTCACCATCGTCGCCAGCATCGCTGACTCCACCTCATTCCATTTTTTAAGGAGATTGAGGTGGTATATTTGATGTGTTCCCCCCTATCTGAACGAGCAATCTCATAGTTAAGATCGTTAACCCGCCGTGTAACCATAAACGGCCCTTGCCACTTGGCGAGCAATTTTGAGCTGGATGTAGGGAGTAATACGAGCACTTTTTCTCCCGGTGCGAATTTACGTAGTTTAGCCCCCCTGTTGTACAACCGACTTTGTTTCTCCTGGGCCCGCAACAAATTCTCCATAGAGAGCCGCCCCAAAGTGTGGAGTTTTGTTCGCAGATCCAGGATGTACTGAATTTCGTTCTTGCTATCTGAAGGTCCGTCCTCCCAAACCTCCCTAAGGACATCCAAAACCCCGCGGGGCTGGCGTCCAAAGAGAAGTTCGAAGAGGGAAAACCCCGTGGAGGCTTGGGGGACCTCCCGTACAGCGAACAAGAGGGGTTCTAACCACTTATCCCAATTTTTGGCGTCTTCCCTTTGGCGAACTTACGAATCATGGATTTTAATGTGCGATTAAATCGTTCCACCAATCCGTCTGTTTGTGGGTGATTTCCAGCGACGTCCGGCCGGTGGCACTAGACCCACTGCGCGGTCTTCTTGGGCAGCTTCGCGATGAACTGCTCCAGCACCACCAGCTCGATGACTCCATCGACATCGCGTCCTCGGCCACCAGCCATCTGCGGCAGGCGTCCGGAGCTGCTGCGCGAAGACGAAGGGCCGAACCGGTCTCCCCCAGCTCGAGGGTCCGGAAGCGCTGACGGTTTTGCTCCGGGGACCGGCCGACCCGCTGCAGGATGGCGCGCTTGAGGTCTTTGTAGACCAGGAGGTTGCTGACTGGCAGTTGTTGAGCTGCGAGCTGCGCCTCCCCCGACAGCAATGGAAGGAGGCGCATCGGCCAGTCAGCTTCCGGCCATCCCCCGGCCGCGGCCGACCTCTCAAAGAGGTCCAGGAAGGCCTCCGGATCATCCTGGGGTCCCATCTTGTGGAGGGTTGGGGCCGCGGCCGGAAGCCGGACCCCCTGGTCCAGCCAGCTCCGGAACTGCTCGCGGGCCTCTCGTTGCTCCAGGAGGAGCGCGGCGAGTCGTTTGTCCTGCTGCTCCTCCATCTTCAACAAGGCTTCTTGATGTTGTTGGTGGAGGCCCGCAAGCACCTGGATGATCTCCACAAATGGCGTCGAGTGAGGATCCTCTGTCAGCGGCTTCCCCATCCATCCCGGGTTTCGGCACCAGTGTGATGATATAAAAGGTTCAGTGTGGGTGATGGATGGAGACAAGGGGTCGGCGATGGATCTTGTGTGTTTTTATTCAAAAATAAACTCTTTCCACGGCGACTACGTGCACTTCACAACAAACAAAAACAGTCACTTTGTATCAAACTCTTTCCCGCTGATCACAGCTTCCTCGTCACAGACGTAGCACTCTTTCCACTGTATACAGCTTTTCCGTCGTCAATGATCAAGGGCTTAACCAGCTGGCCACGAACACACACACAAGATCCAGTCTCTCTCCCTGCAGCGTTTACCTGGCCCGCTTAAATACGTTCTCCACCGCCAATCACTGCAATCACAGACAGGTGTTCATCATTTGAACTTGATCCGCTTACCTCCCGCTCGGCTCCTCCCCTGCTCTCCCGCTGCAGACACCGCTGAACCACACCCCCCATGCCACAATAGTGAAGTAACTGATACTATAGAGTGGTGCTGTTATATGGACAGCAGAAGAACCCAAATGCAGACAGAATGCAAACACACAACGTTTATTGATAACAGAAAACTGGGAAAACAAAACCCACGAGGGGGCAAACAACACTGTTAGGGAAAATAAAGACTAACACTAGACTAAGACTTTGACATTAAACTATACAGGATCGAGACAGGATTTTACAAGATCACAACTTCGTTAAGACAAGGTATTCACAAGGTACAGACATGGCACATAAAGCAATGAACTGGCACAGGACGGCAAACACAAGGGGATCAAATAGGGAGAAACAGACATTGACAGCAGGGGACATAGATGAAGCAATGATGACAAAACCAGGGTAACAAGGGGGTGGGGCAAGAGAACGAGACACCGCAAGCACACAGCCCAAACACAAGGCCATGTGCCTGCACACAAAACAAGGATCTGTCATGATCCTGCCTCAAGAGTATGACAAAAGGGCAGAATCATGACAGAATCCCCCTCTTAAGGAGCATGGCATACGTGAAAACATAACAATAGGGTTAGGGTGCATCAATAAGAACAACAAGCACTGGAGGGGAGGTGGAGGAACAAGAGAGTTCGTGGGAGGTAGTCCAGGCTTAATAGGTGGGCTGGGGATCTTGGGTTTACGGACGAGCACTTTGGACGAGGATTCCGGGTGGGGGCACCCGCTCACCATCGTCGCCAGCATCGCTGACTCCACCTCATTCCATTTTTTAAGGAGATTGAGGTGGTATATTTGATGTGTTCCCCCCTATCTGAACGAGCAATCTCATAGTTAAGATCGTTAACCCGCCGTGTAACCATAAACGGCCCTTGCCACTTGGCGAGCAATTTTGAGCTGGATGTAGGGAGTAATACGAGCACTTTTTCTCCCGGTGCGAATTTACGTAGTTTAGCCCCCCTGTTGTACAACCGACTTTGTTTCTCCTGGGCCCGCAACAAATTCTCCATAGAGAGCCGCCCCAAAGTGTGGAGTTTTGTTCGCAGATCCAGGATGTACTGAATTTCGTTCTTGCTATCTGAAGGTCCGTCCTCCCAAACCTCCCTAAGGACATCCAAAACCCAGCGGGGCTGGCGTCCAAAGAGAAGTTCGAAGAGGGAAAACCCCGTGGAGGCTTGGGGGACCTCCCGTACAGCGAACAAGAGGGGTTCTAACCACTTATCCCAATTTTTGGCGTCTTCCCTTTGGCGAACTTACGAATCATGGATTTTAATGTGCGATTAAAATCGTTCCACCAATCCGTCTGTTTGTGGGTGATTTCCAGCGACGTCGGCCGGTGGCACTAGACCCACTGCGCGGTCTTCTTGGGCAGCTTCGCGATGAACTGCTCCAGCACCACCAGCTCGATGACTCCATCGACATCGCGTCCTCGGCCACCAGCCATCTGCGGCAGGCGTCCCGGAGCTGCTGCGCGAAGACGAAGGGCCGACCGGTCTCCCCCAGCTCGAGGGTCCGGAAGCGCTGACGGTTTTGCTCCGGGGAGCGGCCGACCCGCTGCAGGATGGCGCGCTTGAGGTCTTTGTAGACCAGGAGGTTGCTGACTGGCAGTTGTTGAGCTGTGAGCTGCGCCTCCCCCGACAGCAATGGAAGGAGGCGCATCGGCCAGTCAGCTTCCGGCCATCCCCCGGCCGCGGCCGACCTCTCAAAGAGGTCCAGGAAGGCCTCCGGATCATCCTGGGGTCCCATCTTGTGGAGGGTTGGGGCCGCGGCCGGAAGCCGGACCCCCTGGTCCAGCCAGCTCCGGAACTGCTCGCGGGCCTCTCGTTGCTCCAGGAGGAGCGCGGCGAGTCGTTGGTCCTGCTGCTCCTCCATCTTCAACAAGGCTTCTTGATGTTGTTGGTGGAGGCCCGCAAGCACCTGGATGATCTCCACAAATGGCGTCGAGTGAGGATCCTCTGTCAGCAGCTTCCCCATCCATCCCGGGTTTCGGCACCAGTGTGATGATATAAAAGGTTCAGTGTGGGTGATGGATGGAGACAAGGGGTCGGCGATGGATCTTGTGTGTTTTTATTCAAAAATAAACTCTTTCCACGGCGACTACGTGCACTTCACAACAAACAAAAACAGTCACTTTGTATCAAACTCTTTCCCGCTGATCACAGCTTCCTCGTCACAGACGTAGCACTATTTCCACTGTATACAGCTTTTCCGTCGTCAATGATCAAGGGCTTAACCAGCTGGCCACGAACACACACACAAGATCCAGTCTCTCTCCCTGCAGCGTTTACCTGGCCCGCTTAAATACGTTCTCCACCGCCAATCACTGCAATCACAGACAGGTGTTCATCATTTGAACTTGATCCGCTTACCTCCCGCTCGGCTCCTCCCCTGCTCTCCCGCTGCAGACACCGCTGAACCACACCCCCCATGCCACAATAGTGAAGTAACTGATACTATAGAGTGGTGCTGTTATATGGACAGCAGAAGAACCCAAATGCAGACAGTATGCAAACACACAACGTTTATTGATAACAGAAAACTGGGAAAACAAAACCCACGAGGGGCAAACAACACTGTTAGGGAAAATAAAGACTAACACTAGACTAAGACTTTGACATTAAACTATACAGGATTGAGACAGGATTTTACAAGATCACAACTTCGTTAAGACAAGGTATTCACAAGGTACAGACATGGCACATAAAGCAATGAACTGGCACAGGACGGCAAACACAAGGGGATCAAATAGGGAGAAACAGACATTGACAGCAGGGGACATAGATGAAGCAATGATGACAAAACCAGGGTAACAAGGGGTGGGGCAAGAGAACGAGACACCGCAAGCACACAGCCCAAACACAAGGCCATGTGCCTGCACACAAAACAAGGATCTGTCATGATCCTGCCTCAAGAGTATGACAAAAGGGCAGAATCATGACAGAATCCCCCTCTTAAGGAGCATGGCATACGTGAAAACATAACAATAGGGTTAGGGTGCATCAATAAGAACAACAAGCACTGGAGGGGAGGTGGAGGAACAAGAGAGTTCGTGGGAGGTAGTCCAGGCTTAATAGGTGGGCTGGGGATCTTGGGTTTACGGGACGAGCACTTTGGACGAGGATTCCGGGTGGGGGCACACGAGAAGAAACCTTGGGGGAACCAGACTGGGACAGGGTAACACGTAGAGAAGCGCTGGGAGAACTTGACTGGGACAGGGTAGGAGACAGCACAGGACAAAAGACAGGGAAAGAAGAAGGCGACTGTGGGATGGAGACGGGCAAGAACATGGCTGGCTGCGGAGCCACCAAAAAGGGATCAGTGTACCCTGTAGCAGAAACAGAACCAGCGCTCTTAAACTCAGACTCGGAAGAAGTGCTCATATCAGACTCAGAAGCACTGTCTGCAGCAAGCTCTGGAACTGCATTGACTGCAGCGGGCTCCGGGACTGCAGAGGGCTCTGGAATGGCGTTGACTGCAGCGGGCTCCCGGACTGCATTGACTGCAGCGAGCTCCGGGACTGCAGAGGGCTCTGGGCAGGCGTTGACTGCAGCGGGCTCCGGGACTGCAGAGGGCTTTGGAATGGTGTTGATGGCAGCAGGCTCCGAGACTGCGTTGACTGCAGCGGGCTCCGAGACTGCAGCGGGCTCTGGGACGGCGTTGACTGCAGCGGGCTCCGGGACTGCAGCGGGCTCCGGGACGGCGCTGACTGCAGTGGGCTCCGGGACTGCAGCGGGCTCTGGGACGGCGTTGACTGCAGCGGGCTCCGGGACTGCAGAGGCCTCTGGAATGGCATTGACTGCAGCAGGCTCAGGAACGGCGTTGACTGCTACGTGCTCTGGAACTGTGCTGACTGCAGCGGCCTCTGGGACAGCTTTCTTCTTCCTTTTCTTTCTCCTTGGCCGTGAACCAGAGGCCATAGCCAGACTTGTGGCCGGTTGGGGAAGCATAGCAGGGATCGTGACTGTTGGTGGAAGGACAGTCTCAGGCAGGGTTGACTCAGTCACTGAGGACTCCGAAGCTGACTCCCACGAGGCCCTTCTCCCTTGTTTTCTATGAAGGCTTACAGGAGTGGATGCCTCAGGGGTCGAAGTGGAGTTAGCCTGGTTCTTCTGGGCAACAACGGCTAGAACACATCCCTCTGGGATCACTGGCAGACAGGCAGATGGTGGAGACCCCGAGGAAGAAGCTTTCTTCTGGAAGAAATGATCCCAGAGTCGGGCATAGTTCTTCAGGATCCACTCACCCTGGGGCGGGACAGGACCGTTGACTCTCTCTTAGTCGGTGGGAGCCGACAACCACCACTGTTCCGGTTGTAGCCGGAGCCGGGAGGACATATTGTCTGCTGGGTTCGTCTTTGGCCAGTTCATTCTGTTATATGGACAGCAGAAGAACCCAAATGCAGACAGTATGCAAACACACAACGTTTATTGATAACAGAAAACTGGGAAAACAAAACCCACGAGGGGCAAACAACACTGGTAGGGAAAATAAAGACTAACACTAGACTAAGACTTTGACATTAAACTATACAGGACCAAGACAGGATTTTACAAGATCACAACTCCTAGTGTCTTTATTGTTTGGTGTTGTTGTTAGATCAGGGGCCTATACCATGAAGCCGGTATACCATGAAGCCTATAGGTGGCTAGCCAGCTATGTTTCTGTTTTAGTTTGTGCCAACTCTGGGTTTTAGGCACCATAAAAGTGTTTTGGCTTTTAGCAGTGTTCATCACCATAGTAACTTACACTCCACGGCTATCCTGGTCCGGGGCAGGTTATGCTCCAGGAAAAAGGTTGCAAAACGAACTTGGACTTATCAGCTGTGAGCAAAGTGACACAGGTCAGAGCACGATAAAGTCACTCCATCTGTTTCTACTCCAAATTAAAGGTCACTACATAGCAAAATATTTTTAAAGACAAAATCATCTGTCTTTTAGTAATGCTTATTTATAATAATAGTAATAATAATAATTTGTATGATTTAGAAATTATTTCTGTAAATATTATACCCTTAAACGATCTCACATGTACAATTTCAGTTCATCAATTATTAGTACGCATTTTTTAAATGAATAAGTATATAAAGGTAATATAAATATGCTTTAGCATCAATAAATGAAGCCATAAAATGACTACATGTGTGTCACAGTCCTTCGTCTTCACCAGTCTGTCTTGTCATCTGCACTACACTTCCCATAATCATCGTGTTTCCATTCCTGAACACACTCCTCATGAGCCACCTGTTCCTCGTCTTGCTCATCAGCATCACCTGTATTCACCCTCGTTATGTTTGATTCTGCTTGTATTTAGTTCCCTCAGTTCATCCAGTCTTTGTCGGTCGTTGTTCCTGTTCAGTTGAGTTTGTGTGAGTGTACCCGTTGCAACTTTCAGTAAAGTGATTTGTATTGAGCATTCGCCTCTTCTGTCTCCTGTCTTCTTCAAGCCTTCTCAGCACCACATAACCGTGACAGAACGACCGACCGCAAGAAGAAAAACGGATGGATGACGAGATGGAAGCATTCCTTTTTCGACCAAAATGGGGCCACTTTGGCGGTCCCGACGCGCCGCGAGACCGTCCAGCCCGCGCGCCGAGACCGTCCAGCCCGGCGCCAGAGACCGTCCAGCCCGCGCCAGAGACCGTCCAGCCCACGCCAGAGACCGTCTCAGCCTGCGACAGAGACCGTCCAGCCCGCGACAGAGACCGTCCAGCCCGCGGCCAGAGACCGTCCAGCCGCTGGCGCAGAGACCGTCCAAGCCCGCGCAGAGACCGTCCCAAGCCTCGCGCCTGAGACCGTCCAGCCCGCGCCAGAGACCGTCCGAGCCCGCTCCAGAGACCGTCCAGCCCGCTCCCGAGACCGTCCCAGCCCGCTCCCTAAACCGCCCAGCCCGCTCCCGAGACCGTCCAGCCCGCGCGCCGGACCACCCAGCCCGCGCCCGAGACCACCCAGCCCGCGCCCCGAGACCGCCCAGCCCGCGCCCGAGACGCCCAGCCCGCGCCCGAGACCGCCCAGCCCGCGCCAGAGACCGCCCAGCCCGCGCCAGAGACCGTCCAGGCCCGCGCCAGAGACCGTCCAGCCCACCCCAGAGCCCGTCCAGCCGGAACCCGAGACCAGGGTCCCACCCAGCCTCCCTCTCCCGCCTCCTCTCATCTGTCCTCCATCAGCCCTCCTTCCGTCCAGCTCCCCTAAACCAGGCTGGTTCAAGGATCCCCAGTCTCTGTGTTTCACCTCCTCCCCATGAACACTTCCTCAGCCCCCGGTCCCATCGGCTCCCCCGTGGCTCACACCTCCCTCAGCTCCTCCATGGCCCCTCAGTTCACCAGTTCCTCCAGCCTCCTTCGCACTTCCGGATCCCCTTTGCTCCCTCGACACCCTGCCTTCACCTCAGGACTTTCATTTGTTTGTTGCACTCCACCATTCCACCCCCCCGGTTTCGTTGGATGCCTCACTCCCTTCAGTGTCCCGTCAGCCCTCACTCCGTCTGTCGTCACCGTGCCCTTCGATGTCCCTGTCGTTCCCTTCACTCACCAGAGCCGGCGGGGTCGCCCTGTCCCCTTGGTCCCTCGTCAGCCCCCTACCTCGTCGGCTCCTTCACTTCACCCCGGTCTCCTCTCCCCTCTGCTCCGCCCCTGTCTGTCGGCCCCCTGGTGTTGTCAGCGCCAGTAACATCGGCTCCACCAGGGGTCCGTCCGCCATCTGCTCCGCCCTGGTCTCGCCCTCAGTCTGCTCCGCCCTGGTCTCGCCCTCAGTCAGCTGTGCCCTGGACGCCCGAGGGTCCCACAGCTCCGCCCTGGACGCCCGAGGGTCCCAGAGCTCCGTCCTGGCCTCATCCACAGCCTACTCCGCCCCGGGACGCCCGAGGGTCCCACAGCTCCGCCCCTGGACGCCCGAGGGTCCCACAGCTCCGCCCTGGACGCCCGAGGGTCCCACAGCTCCGCCCTGGCCACGTCCACAGTCTGCTCCGCCCTGGACGCCCGAGGGTCCCACTGCTCCCGCCCTGGCCAAGCCTTCAGCCTGCTCCGCCACGCCCTCATCCTGCTCCGCCCTGGAGGCTTCCTCCTCCAGACCACGCCCTCCACAGCCTCCAGGGCGCCCACCCCCCCACCTCCATTGATGTTACGGCGTGAGGTCATGCCTACCGGGGAGGGGGAGTAATGTCACAGTCCTTCGTCTTCACCAGTCTGTCTTGTCATCTGCACTACACTTCCCATAATCCTCGTGTTTCCACTCCTGAACACACTCCCTCATGAGCCACCTCCTCGTCTTGCTCATCAGCATCACCTGTATTCACCCTCGTTATGTTTGATTCTGCTTGTATTTAGTTCCCTCAGTTCATCCAGTCTTTGTTGGACGTTGTTCCTGTTCAGTTGAGTTTGTGTGAGTGTACCCGTTGCAACTTTCAGTAAAGTGATTTGTATTGAGCATTCGCCTCTTCTGTCTCCTGTCTTCTTCAAGCCTTCTCAGCACCACATAACCGTGACAATGTGAGCTTAAATGTTACATTTTCTCTATACCTTTATAAACTAACTTCACAACTTTTACTTGCACTAATATAGCAAGACCTTTTCTTTTAGTTGTCCTCTTTCATAGACAGCTATTTTATTCTTGCTGTTTAAATTTGTTTAAATTCTAAAAGGGCACCTATTATGCCCCTTTTTTACAAGATGTAATATTGGTCTTGGGCATAGACAGTAAAAAAATATGGACGTAGTGTCCGTGACGTCACCCATAGGTTTCTGAAGAGCGTTTTTGAAGCCTAAAGTGGGAGGGGCCAGCCATTGCCATCTTGGCAGTGCGTCACCTCTCGTCACTTCCGGATAAATTAAAATGGGCAGAGAGGCGGGATTATGCTACTGCCCTCGCGCTGAATTGACAGCTGAAAAAGTAAAGCCAATGGTTAAAGTTTTTATCAACTTTATTAATCTCACAAGGGGCAATTAGTTAAGAGCATGTATACAAGTACATAACACAGATCACACATTTCTCACAACATTCAAGCAGTCAACTATGTGCATCGTGATGCATTATTATTCTGCTAGTTAAAAATGTATTAGTTACTTACAATATTGCTCTAAGCTTGTGCATGTTACAGTGATTCAAGGCAAGCACACATGTCAGTCAGCATCTCACGTCAAGTTCGTAAAGAGCTTTAATTCAGTCCATTTTACAATCTGATTTTGGCCGCCTCTCAGTTTCTCAGATGGGTCAAACCAAAGATATTACCTCAGAACTTAAAGTAAATGAACTAGAAATCCGCGCTCATTCAAGGGTGAGCATCTGCATGGACGGAGAGAAAGCACTGAAATCATCAGACATCCATTAGTGCACGTAAGGGAAACAGCTGGAAACACAGCACTGGTTGCTCTCTCTGGCCACGCCCTTAATTATGCAGAACTTTAAGGCTTAAATATAATATAAACAGATGAGTTGTAAAAAAAAATTCACCCCCCTCACAGATGTCATGAAGGGAAAAATGAGCTCTATAGACCAAAGCCACTTTTTTGCTCCAGGCTGTAAACATGTTTTTTTTTTTCTGCTGTAAAGTTGGGCATTTTAACATAGGGGAGATACAGATTAAACTGGACATCGACTGAAAAGACTATTTGCTCAAAAATCATAAAATACACTTACTGTTACTGGAGGTGTCGGTAGATCGCAAACAGTAGATGACGATCCACACTTTTGAGGATTAACTTTTAAGCCACAACAACAGGATTAATCCATGACAGAACATTTATGTTTCCAAGAGACATTACCGGCTGTCGTTGAAACAATGAAGGATGGTGTGTACAGATCACAGAGGGCGGGGTCTATGCCACAACCACACTGTCAATCAAACCCCTTGCTCAGATTACTACGTCACAAAGCGCAGAATCTTAGAACAGCTCTGTTCTGAGACAGTGCATATGATTTATTGAGATTGTAAAAAAAACACTGGGTGGATTTTTATCATTCTAGGGTGGTTTTGCTCATACACTGCCAACACATGTTTATGTTCAAAGACCATGTAAAAGTAAATTTTCCATAATAGGTGCCCTTTAACATTTTAATACTTTTATTTAATAGGTGAATTGCGCTGCTTCTCTCGTGAGAAATTAATTTCAACAAGTTTTGAATGAGTTTCACTCTTTCTCAGCATGTGATTGGCTGTTCACTACACCTAAGCTCCTAAACTCATGATCAAAGCCTGAGTTGACAGAGAAATTTGATGATCAGCATCATGGTACCCAACAAAGCCTGGTTGGATTGGTTTGGTTTTGTCAACTGAAACTAATCCTGCAACCCTGAGTTTGTTCAACTACCATGGTACAGGCCTCAGGACACAGAGTCAGTCAGCAGACACCGGGTTTAAACTAAGATCAATTTCAAAAAGGCATCAAAAAGGCTGTCAATAATTCAGACCAGAACTCAACAATCCAGACAGGAACAATCTCAGTGGAACATATGTGGTAGCATTCATCTAGCGTAGCTGAAAAGCCAGAACAAGGCTGAATGCAGTGGGGAACAAAAACAAAACTGGCAAAGTATCCCACAGGACATGGCAGAACACAAGACAATAAAGCTGTAATCCAACAAGACACGGCAGAACACGTCACAATAACTGGAACATACGCTTGCACAAACAATGTTATGGCCCAAGACAGCACACAAGAGGGAACTAAATAGGGGACTAAAAGATTAAATTGATACAGGTGGAAGGAGTGAAACAATAACAAGGTAATGAATGGTATAACATGGGTGAGATAAGATGGTGAACTGTCAGAATCGAACCAATGTAGTCCAAACCAACACAAACACGAACAGAGAAATGGAAAAAAAAGTACAGATCAGCCCAGGGACATGAGAGTTGTCAGTTTGTGTTTCTGTGCTCAGTTTGTTCTACTTGTGTTGTTTTTGGTCTGTAAGTTATTGTATTTTTTGTAACTTTAAAACTCTGCATTTAGATCCTGCTCTCCTTATATCTGAGTTTCACCCACATTACAGAACTGCAGACCAAGAAATGGATACAGCAGAGGAGCTCTTGTACCTTTGTCATGACATCCCCAAACCCTTAATTTCAGTGGTTCTTCCCCTGTCGTTAGTGCTTCCCGTGGTTGTTTCCACTATCCTGTGTGTGTGGGCCAAGCACATTTAACAGTTAGACTCTCTGGACTCTCTACCACAGTCATGGAGGCCCTACCTGCTTGTTTTGTCACGGTCACACAGCCTGTCTCTGTGTTCCCAGTGTTTCCTGTGTTTCCTGACTGTATTATTATGTATTATAATTAAGTATTCGAAATATTCTTGCTTGTACTTGTGTTTACTATTTTGATCAAGTAGCTTATTAAATATTTTTAAAAACATAATATTACACACTGTCTTATAAACTAACATGTTAATGTTTATGTAAAGCTTTTGGGGTAGAATAGCTTATAGAGTAAATGAAATAAGCATGGAACTGAACTTGATCTTGTACAGAACGATAATAATACAACACAAATTCTCGTCCAGATCCTGGTCATTTCTAGGCTTGATTATTGAAATGCTATTCTGGTTGGACTTCTATTATATGCAATCAAACCTCTACAAATGGTTCAGAACTCTGCAGCACATCTTGTCTTCAAATAGCCCAAAAGGGCCCACATCACACCTCTCCTTATCTCTCTGCACTTGCTACTCGGATCAAGTTCAAGGCATTGATGCTTGCTTACAGATCTATCACAGGCTCAGCATCCTCCTACTTCCAATTGCTCTTACCATTCTACATACAGTACCAGAAGCCTGTGATCGGTAAATAAACGAATACTTTTGGTACCATCAAAGATAAAACACTTTCCAGAACTTTTTCGTTCCTTGCTGGTGGAATGATCTTCCCAACCCTCATCCAGATTCTAGAATCCCTAACAATTTTCAAAAGACTGGAAAGAATGAGCTTTCTCAGCAGGGTGGCTGGGCGATCCCTTAGAGATAGGGTGAGAAGCTCGGTCACTGCGGGAGGAATTCAGTGTAGAGCCGCTGCTCCTCCACATCGAGAGGAGTCAGCTGAGGTGGCTTGGGCATCTTTTATTTATTTTATTTATCCTTTATTTTACCAGGATAGTCCTATTGAGATTAAAAAAAATATCTTCTTCTGAGGAGTCCTGGCCAAAATGGCAGCACAGAAAAGTTTCACATATAATACAATACAGACATTAAACTCAATCTTACATACAATTTTACCCAGCACTCATAAATTGACAACAAAAGTTACTTTACAAAACATGCAACACCTTTCCTTTTAAACTGGTTTAATAAAAGATTTTTTAAAAATGTTTAAAGGGGGAGAGTTTTTAATATTATTATACACAACAGCTCATTCCATAACCAGGGAGCATAGAAAGAAAAGCAAGTTTTACCAAGCTTTGAGCATACTCTAGGAACCGTTAAAAGCAGTTTTGCACTATAGATCTAGTGCTATAATTTAAGATAATAGACGAGAGACATAAATTGGTTATTTGCCTAGCAATGCCTTAGCAATAAATTAAGCACTTGAAATTGCTTTTCCGGGGCTAAAGGCCCCCTGTACTCATTCCCACCTTTCCCCCTACAGACACCCCTAGTAGTATCCTATTCTGAGCATACAGGCTGTATAAAGACATAACTAATCTACTGACGAAAAAAAATAATTGAGCAATGCAGCGGTCAGTGTATTGATCTCTGTCTAGAAATATGTTTAAGCTGTATTTAAAACATATTTACACTGATACACATGCACACACCTCTGCGGAAGTGCTCTGTCCGTTAATGGTGTGTTCACTTCCTGTAGCTACGCCCACTCCATTACCCCAGTGCAGGTGCAGCTGTACAGCACCATAATACCATGGCAACCCAGCCAAGCCCATCCAATGTGGCAATGTCATCAGCACTGTGTGAAAAAACAAGAGGAAGTTCGAGGTAAAGAAGAGGGTCATGTTTAACTAACTGCATTTGGTCACATTTTAAATTAGCTGTCTTTACCTACTATGTACCTACATTAACATGTATTATTGAGTACAATGAACTTATTGTGTTCATGTTGTATTGCAAAATACTTACTGCTACTTATGTAGGATACTGTTCAGGTCAGGCACATGGCTTAAGGGGTAAAGGAAGGATCAACCGTGTAATTATAGATGTAAATACAGAAATTAATTAGGCTGCAGATCTAACTACATACAGGATTTTTTAAAATATATGTTCAACATAAAAATGTATGTACACAATAAGTTAATTGTATCAAATGATTCATTTGTTACATAGCAGATACTTAATATAAAGAGGGAACCAGTATTTCACTGTCACAAATTTTTGTTCAAATGTTACAGTGATACCTAAAAGTAACAGTAGTGGCCACTATTAATAAATGTATGAATTTCATTGCATTTATGAAATTTTAAAAGGGCAATTTATCTTCCAAGTACTTTTTTTAAAATGTATCACTTTATCTAATGTAGGCTACATTTTTTAAATAATGCTAAAACTGAAAGGGGATATCGAATGCTATTTCATGCATTGTGACTTATCTACATTTAAAGGTGCAATGTGCAAAAAAGTTGAGTTTCTATTAACAGAAATGCAATATGACATCCATAACTGTTTTCAGTGGTGTATAAAGAACTTACTTAATAAACCATAATGTTTTTATTACCTTTGAATGAGACATTTATATCTCCATAACCGCGGGAATCCCCTTTTATGAGGGTCGCCATATTGTGACGTCATATTTCTACCGTAGCCGACGCGAACAAACAGTGCTACAGAATGCGTTTCATCACTACCTTAGCTAGCCATAAACAACGTGAGTAGTGACTTTTCCCTTTGTGAGTGGTGTAAAATATGTAGTTGGGATTGTTTCATGTAACTTTTAGTTCTCCCTCGCTGTGTGATGGGTTTATTATGTGGGGATAAATGTGCTGTTACGTTCATGAGACAGCTGATTAGTAGGCTTCTCATGTCATTGACCGTAAAACAGTATGTTACTGGAATCACAAACCCGTCGATCTTGTAAGAGATCTAAGTCGATCGCGAAGAGTTTTTTAAAATCAGAGAAAAAGCCTATTGTGTGTAGTAAATGGTGTCTATGGGATGCGGAGGTGCACGCGCTTTTACAATCATATCATTTTTGCTGTGCGCACCTTTGGACTCATGCGGACGTGTCGAGTGTAAACAAGGCTTTACGCTTTAACCAGTTCAGTACTGTCCACAGTAACAGCTCATATCAGCCAGCTAAACTTTTACTACCCTCTTAGAAAAAATAAATAGCTGCATAGTTTCATGTGGTTCTTCTCCCTCACTGTATTATGGGTTTGCTTCGTGGGGAGAAATGTGCTGCTGGTTACTTTTGTGAGACAATCAGCTGATTACTATTATTATATTGAATTATATATTAAAACCCTTGATCCTCCCCTGACTATGACTAAACTTTATCCATGATGTGGTTTATAATGGACTGTGGTACAGAAACAATGACAATGTTACACACTCTTGGCTTACTCTTGCTATTCTCTGCTGTCTCAGCCGACGAGATGTTTGTCCCGTTTTAGCAACCGTAGCTTCTTCGAAAGGGAGGGGTGAGCAGTGGGCTGAGCCCTTAGTGCAAACCTGGTGCAAACTCGCAACTGAACCGCTAGATGTCGCTAAAAATCCCACACTCCACCTTTAAATCTTGAAAAAGTTAAAGAGTTTAGGATTCTCATCCTAAACATAAAATCGTCCTAGTGATAAAAAATCCCGGTCATGAGTAGGAACTGCAGGTGGTAAGTAAAACTGCATCAAATGTTGGTGTTTTGTTGGCAATCGGCACATAAGCTCTTTAGCTCCGCCCACGGCACGCCTCCAAGAGCTTGACTGTTCCCGGAAAGAAGTGGTACAGCGGTACAGCTGTATCTGTCTTTTATAAATCTGATAAAACTAAAGACTCTTTGGAGATATGAAGGATGCACTAGTCTTTAGGTGCTCCAGATTAACAATGAGAAACTGTGGATTATGTGCCCTTAATGGATTTTAGTTGAATTTAGTTTGAATTTGCTTTAAAAATTAAGATATTAAGAAATGTTAAACATAAACATCATGATCTAAACAATATGTATTGTGAAAAGAACTATAGTAGTAAAATTGACTTTGACTTTAATTGACAAAATTATCACCAAAGGGTGAACATAATCCACTCTGTCTTGGAGTTTTTGTTTTAAATCTCTAGGAGTAGCTTACTTGAAGTGTGTGACCATTTTGAATGGATGAAAAATATCAATTTACCTGAATGGCCATTATTTGAGAGCATGAATGGTCTGTTGCCAGGCTGGTTGTATCCCAGGGGCTGAACAGGGATTAGCGTTGGGTCATGTAGTGTTTGCGATGTGTCCACATTTATGGGTGACTGGCTGGAACCACCACAGTCTGGAAAAAACTCGGCCCATTCTGGCTGTCCCACAGCACCTAACACAACCAGAAAAGGGTGCCACAGCGAGGTGAATGTCGGTGTGGGAATCAGTCAATGAAAATGTCTGTGGAATTATAAATTATATAAATGATAGTAAATTAAAAATAAATCAAAGCATTTAGGGAGAATGTGTGTTTACATTATGTTCTGAAAGCTCATAGTGAAGTACTAGCTAAGTGTTAAGTCATGCAAAGCTAATGAGGAAACACATGGCTACAAACCCACAGACTACACATTCTGAAGTGAAATTAGCTATTGAAAGAAAAAGGGGGGACAGAGCAACAAAAAAAATTAAAAGAAAAAAAAGAAAAGGCAGAAAAAAAAGTTTTATTGGATAACAAAAGAAAACTTTGCATATGAGTCTGGGTCTTTCAGCTTGGTGCCAAGTCAGTTCTGTGTACACAGGGATTAGAGGCCCCCTCAGTCTCACTGTTCACCACGAATATCCCCCAAACCCCTGTTCCACTGCAAAATGTGGGGAGGGGAGGCAGGGTTGCTTTCATTGATCTGTGGTTGCCAAGGAGATCTCTATGACAACTGCAAGACACATATTTCATGCCTCTGTCAGTTTACCTCTTGCATGCTGTCCCAAACATGGACAGGGAACAAAGCATCACTCAACCATGTAACTGTTTTATTCAGAAATAATGAGTTGGTTCACAACAATGACACACACATTGTACAGGCTTGAAAATGTGTCCTGGAATGTGTGTGTAGAAGGTATAACAGTAGAAATCATTTCAACAGAAATCTTGCATAAGAAAAATAAAGGAAAATGATTTTTTGTTAAAAAAGAACAATATATACAGCATGTTATTGTGACTTTATTTGTCATATGTCAATGAAGCACATTTTGACAACCCCTCATTTCTCTCATTTACTGTAAATAAAAACACAGAATACAATGTTTTTCTTCATTATATCTGCATAAATATTATATTACAATACAATAATGAGAATTTGCATATTACATATACTTAATTGTCATAAAATTGTCATCAACATCTAAACAGTTTTTAAATAGGCTTAATTTTAACTAAGCAAAATATAATTGATTTTATTTATTTAATTTAGACAAATTATTGATGGGTTGTATGAGATTCACCTGGACATTATTTTGTATTTCAGCATACTGTTATTCTTTTTACAGTATTGCTGTTATGCTTTTGGTTCTGGACACTCATTGGCACAGATTATGTGCCAGTTTAGCGCATGCAATGCAAAACATGGCTAAATAAGCTTTTCCAAAAGCCTTATTATGAAAAGAATGTCACAAGATTACATTGGGTTGTTCCAAAATGGCATTGCTGTTCAAGCAGAGCAGCCTCCTATTCTTCATCATGCCATTCTTTTGTATCAAATTAAGCTACTTAAATGCAACCTCTTGCACCGGTGGACATCTCTCTCTCTCTCTCTCTCTCTCTCTGAGTATGTGATGCTACTATGGAAGATATTAAATGGAACAGAGTTTGAAAAGAAAAAGAAATAGAAGAACATAATTGAGGGAAAGGGTGTTCTTGATTAATAATATTATTTTCCAAAAAAGCAAACACATAGCTAAATCTTCAAAAAGCTTTTTCACAGAAATTCATAAGTATTTTCCATTATGCATATAAGTTATCTATGATTTCCTAATTGCAACTACATAACACAATGAAAGTGAAAGAAAATCTGTCACAAAATCATGTACTGTAGAATGAGAGGGAAAAAAATAAAGAAATGTATTACCTGCATATGTCCATTCTTTTGCTTAAAATAAGAGGAAGAATATAATAAAGGTTACAATGGATTCGCTATGTATTTTAGCACTTTTTAATGTTTTGACTCAAACAGTTAGTGTCTAACACATCAGAGCAGTTTAATTATTCCACAATTAAACTGAAGCATCAAAACTATAATTTGTCCTAAATTCCTATATCATTGTTACAAAATGCTACTGTATTAATAATACATTAAAAATCAAAGTCTTACCTGTTTCTGAGCACTCCACACACTTCAAAAAGAGAGAAAGAGACACTGTTATCCAGACAAGGTCCATGCTTTCACCTCCTCTCCACAGGCCTCACACTCACAAAATGCAGAAATGTTGGAAATCCAAGTATTAAAAGGTCAACAGCAGAACGCCTTGAAAAATGTATGTTTCGAAAAACATTCACAAAGAAAAAGTCATTATTGGTCCTTTTTTGTATCTGAATGATTTGGTCCAGAAAGCTGAATTGTGGAAGAGAGTACCATTGCATGCCACAGAATAAGATTAAGAGTTATGCCATAAAGAGAGAGAGAGAAAAAACCGGAAGAAGAAAAGGACAAATGAACGAGAAAATCACTTGCTGCTGGACGCTAAAAAATGTGCATGACCCAACTAGCTGAGGGGGAAGGGGGGGGGGGGGGGTGTTTGGGGGCAAAGCCTGATTGAAGGGGTACTGAGGTGATAATAAAGAGAGAATGAACAGAGACAGTCAGAGAAAGAGAGAGAGAGAGAACAAAGAATAGACAGTTCAGAAACCATTTAGTTTATTTACTGTGAACTGCAAACAATTTTTTACAACGTTTTTTTGGCATGCATATCTACCATATTGTCAATTTAATACATTAAATTAGCTATAATGCAGACATTGATTAAAACATCATAATTTACAGATACGGGACATTTGGCTATTTTTATTTCTCAAACGGAATGTAATTGCAGTAAACATAAAGTTCAGTAGCCCTGCCCAGTGATTCGAGCACAAGTATAGTAAATAACAGACGTGATGCTAATGCGGTGCTGGATCGAGCAACTAAGCGAAAAACACAGTAGCAGCATTGGATTTGCAGAGAGCCTGAAATAAAATAAAAAAAAAATCAAATCACATTCATAATCGGCCTTACAGGCGTTAAGTGTGTCCCTGGGTTAAATGTGTTCAGTTCAGTCTGAATGTTTCAGGTATTCAAGTGTGTCCCCAGCCTTTTCTATTCCTATATGCAAAGACGTTGTGAATTTTTCTTATTTTTTTGTATTTAAATGTTAAATGTGTTATGTGACTATAATTTTTTGTTATTTGAGTGTTGATTTTGATTGTTCTTTATACTTTCCCCAAAAAGTGTCACAAACAACCTGAATTCTCCCTATACATGCATGCATAGGGCTAAATGTGTTTTGAAATACGCAAGTTGTATTTAATGTTATTAAGATTTATTTAATATTATATTTAATAATATTAAAATGTATTTCGTATTGTATTTATCAAGATTCATTTAATACAATAGGCCTACACTCATTTTAGTTTGGTTTCCATTGAAAAGTTTCTCATTCATTTGTTCCTCTTTAGTGATTGATGTAATGCAGCACCCTCTTGTGAGACTTCTTACAGGTAGATTTTCATGCCACGCTCTCTCTCTCTCTCTCTCTCTCTCTCTCTCTCTCTCTCTCTCTCTCTCTCTCTCTCTCTCTCTGTTGGGAGTGTTTGGGTGCGTGTGAGAGTGTTCACGAGTAGAGGGTGAATGAAAGCGGGTTTTTCTGCTATCTTTGTTTTCTCTTTCTTTTAATGTATGGGGATTTTTTAAAAGTGAGACCCTAGAAAGAAAAGAGTTTAATTATTTATTTGGCGCTCGTCGCCGCGACGCCCGCGAGCATTGTTGACGGGGTTGAGATGGGATCTCGGCCTGAGGGCGGAGAAGCGCCACCTTCGCTCCGTCATGGCGTCAGGTGTGAGGTTGAATCGAGTGTGGCGGTGGAGGAAGTTTTGGTATCCATTGGAGAACAAGTTGGATACGGGAACATTTCTTCGGCATCAAGAATGAATAGAGCTGTGGTGGTTTTCTTGAAGGAGGAGAATTTGGTTAACCGACTAGTTAGCAGTGGAATTTCGGTAAGTGGACTTTTTGTATCTATTTCTCCGCTGGTTAACCCGACCCGAAAGGTAATCATTTCAAACGTGCCTCCGTTTATTCCTAATGATGAGATTGAGCGTGCACCTTTGTTGTACGGGAAGTTTGCGAGTACGGTAAAAACTATTCCACTCGGATGCAAAAACACAGCGCTAAAACATGTTATGTCGTTCAGGAGACAGGTGGCAATGTTTCTGAAACAACCTGAATTGGAGGTGTCCTTTAGAGTTTCACATGAAGGGAAGACATACATGGTCTGTGCTAGCACAGGCAGTTTAAAGTGCTTCGAATGTGGAGATGTGGGACATAAAAGGTCGAAATGTCCTCATAAGGCTGGTAGTAGTGGTGCTAATAATGTCGTCGATCCTGTCGAAAATTCAGAGGCCAGTGAATCTAATTCGAATCGAGAGCAAATGATTCCCACTGTAATCCCTGGTGTGATTCACACTGTTGATTCGGAGGTAAGAAACGAATTTAATGAAGAGCAAATGATTCAAAATTAAATTAAAGAGAGTGATGGCAGTGTTGTTGCATCATGTGCTAATGTAGATCAAGGGAAAGGGACTTTTGGCAAGACTGTTGCACTTGAGGAAAGCCTTGGATCAGAATGTAAGGAAAAAGAAGATGTTCAGATGAAAGAAGTGGCTACCGAATGAGATGTTGAGTTCTCAAATGGTTAGGGAGGAAGAATCAAGGGAGGAGGATACCCTTTCGGATATTTCTGAGATTGGTTCGCAAAATATAGAAGATTTGTACTCATTGGATGAGATCAATGTTTTTTTGGACACAACATTTGGTAAAGTGGTAGAGGTGAAAGATTTTTTCCCAGATGTGGAAAAATTTGTTCTTTCCGTAAAAGTACTGCAGCGTACAGTGAGTCATGATGTATTGAGTAAAAAAAAGAGGTATAGATTAAAGAAACTGGTTACAAAATTGAGGAAAAATAAAGGGCTGTCTCTTTTCGAGAAATAATGGCTAGGGTGCACTGGGTGACTCTTATGATGTGTTATTTTTCTCTTTTTCTGTCTCTGTCCACTTTATATTCTAACTCTTTTATGGACAACTTAAGAGTGGGCTCTTTAAATATAAATGGAGGAAGAGATAGGACTAAATTAGCAGTGATTTCTGAATTTTTAAATATAAATCAGGTTAATATTGTTTTTTTGCAAGAGACTCATAGCAATGAGGAGAATGAAATTGAGTGGAATAGATGGTGGAAGGGAAATTGGCACTAAGTCATGGGACAAACAATAGTGCGGGAGTAGCCATTCTTTTTAAAAAGGGGCTGAATGTCAGCATTTTAAATACTGAAGAAATTGAAAAAGGAAGGGTATTGTTAATAAAAATACAGTATGGGGAACATGTTTTTGTTCTAGTGAACGTGTATGCTCCAAATAATGGGGTGGACAGAGTAAGAGTTTTTGACCAACTAGATAAAGCACTTCATAATTTTGGTGATGACACTTGGTTAGTGTTAGGAGGGGACTGGAACTGTACTATTAATTCTGTAATTGATAGGAATGGTGAAGAGCCACATAGTCACTCTAGTAAATTTTTGTCTAATATAATGGGAAAATATGATTTAATGGATGTGTGGAGAAGAAGAAATATTGGTGTGAGACGGTACACATGGATGAAAATGGCAGAAAATATAGTTAGTGGGGCTAGACTGGACAGGTTTTATTTGAGTAAGCTGGTTGAAAACAGGGTAATGAGTGCATTAATATTGCCAAATGGTTTTTCTGATCATCATTTGATCATATTTGATTTTAACATAAAACAAGTTTCAAGACCTATGTATTATTGGCATTTTAATGAGAAAATGCTTAAAGACGTGTCCTTTTGTGATAGTTTTGGGATATTTTGGGAGAAATGGAAGGAAAGAAAAAGTGATTTTGAAAACCTTAGTCAGTGGTGGGATGTGGGCAAGGTGCAAATTAAAGAATTTTGTAAAAATGTTTCTGCTTGTAATATTACAAATGTGAAAAAAACTATACAGAGCTTGCAAAAGGAAATTGAATGTTTGGAAAAGGACTTGACGAATAATGAAAGAGTACAGGACAATGGTACGCTTTTAAGCGAGAAAGAAAGAACTTGGATCTTTGTTACAAGAACAAGTGAAAGGGGCACTTGTAAGATCAAGGATTTGTTCAATCAAAGACATGGATGCCCCAACTTCATATTTCTTTAACTTGGAAAAAAAGACAGTTCAATATAAACAGATGCATTATCTTCGTTGTCAAAATGGAAATATAACAACAAATCCAGCTGAAATGAGAAAGTTGGCGATGGACTTTTATTCTGTGTTGTACAGTGCAGAGGAATGTGATCCTGATAGTGCAAAAGACTTACTAAAAGATTTAACACAGCTGGAGCAAGGAAAAAGTCAAGCTTTGGATGAAATGATTTCATATGGAGAGTTAACAGAAGCAGTGCAGCAGTTGTCTATGGGGCGCTCACCAGGAATAGATGGATTAACAGCTGGTTTTTTTAAACATTTCTGGGGGTTATTAGGGGAGGATTTTTATGATGTTGTACAAGAATGTTTTAAAAAGAAAATACTTCCTGTTAGTTGTAGGAGGGCTGTAATTTCACTGTTACCCAAAAAAAGGAGATTTAGGATTTTTAAAGAATTGGAGGCCAATATCCTTATTATGTTTAGATTATAAAATAATTTCAAAATTTATTGCAAATAGGCTTAAAAATGTTTTAGACTTATTGATTAATAAGGATCAGACATATTGTATACCGAACCGATCAATAATGGACAATTTGTTTTTTTTAAGAGATGTGATTGATCATGGTTGTATAAATGACTTTAATTTGGGTGTCTTGTCAATAGACCAGGAAAAAGCATTTGACAGGGTAGACCATGACTATCTTTTTAAAGTGTTAAAGAGCTTTGGAATCGGTGATGACTTCATTTCTTATGTTAAATTGTTATACTCTGATATATCAGTTCTAATTAAGGTGGGTGGAGGAATAAGTGCCCCAGTAGCAGTCACTAGAGGTATTAGGCAGGGTTGTCCTCTTTCTGGGCAATTATATAGTCTTGTAATTGAACCTCTGTTGTGTAAATTAAGGAGAGAATTGGCTGGTTTTTCAATTACAGGTGTAAAAGAAACTTTCAAGGTGTATATGTCTGCTTATGCCGATGATGTAACCGTTTGTATCTCAGGACAAAATGATGTATCAGTTTTGGAAACAAGCATCAGGCAATACGAGATGGCCTCCTCAGCCAGAGTTAACTGGGAGAAAAGTGAGGGGTTTATTACTGGCCGGTGGAGAAACACTGGACCTCCGAAACTTCCAGGAGGACTGATTTGGAGGAGGGAGGGTATAAAAGTGTTAGGTGTTTTTTTAGGAAAGGAAAGTTATAAAATGAAGAATTGGGAGGGAGTGCTGGAGAAGGTGGTAGCTCGATTGTCTAAATGGAAATGGCTATTACCACAACTGTCCTATAGAGGAAGAGTTCTGGTGGCAAACAATCTGGCAGCTTCCACGCTCTGGCACAAACTCATTGTTCTGGAACCACCAAGCGAACTGATTTGTAACATACAGAGGAAAATAGTAAACTTTTTTTGGAGTGGCGAACACTGGACTCGGGCTGCGGTGCTTTACTTACCGGTACAGGAAGGAGGTCAAGGTCTGGTGGATGTAAAGAGTCGAATTGTTGCTTTCAGGCTGCAAGCGGTGCAGAAATTTCTCTATCAAGAGGATTTAGCATGGACACAGACGGCATGTGCTTTTCAGCAGAAGGTTGAAAGTTTTGGACTAGACAAACACTTGTTTTTATTGAAAATGGACGGGTTGAGACTGGACATTCTCTCGTCTTTTTATAAATCAATGTTGCAAGCTTGGAATAAGGTTCTGAAAGTGGAGAGGAACTTGAATGAGCTTGGGGACTGGATCAATGAGGAACCACTGTTCAATAATCCATTGATCCAGACCCGGTTTTTATCATCAATGAGCATTCGGAGAACTCTTGTAAAGAACGGAATCACTAAACTGGGACATTTACTGGACAATGGCAGATGGGTTTCAGTGGACACTTTTAAAGAACTATCTGGTTTGTGCTCGATAAGAATTGCTTCAAAATTAAGAGATTAGATTTTTGCTGCTTTGCCGAGAAGTTACAGAACCCTGTTGCTGGGGGATATGTACAACAGCAGAAAGGAGGGTTTCCAAAGTTGAAAATATTTCCTGCTGTCGGTGAAGGACAAGAAGAGCGGGAAGGATCTATACTGACGTTTAAAACTCCGCAGCTGGAAGAGCTTGATGTTGCATCAAAGAAAGCAATGCTGTATGTTACAGTGAAAGTCATTCACATGGACTCACTCAGCCGGCAGAGTTTCTCAAAGTGGACAGAGATAATGGAGCCAGACTTCATGGTGAGGGACAGGTGGAGAGTCCTGTATAAGCCTCCCATCGAGAAGCGGACAGCTGATCTGCAGTGGAGGCTTATTCACAGGGCGATAGCTACAAACAGACACGTAGCACACCTGAATCCAGCAGTGGGGGGGGGGGGGTGTTGTAGTTTCTGTAGTGCTGAAGAAACAATAGAGCATTTGTTCTTACAATGTTTGAGGCTTGGGAGTTTTTTTGAGTTGCTTGATTCTTGGTTTCAGGGGTTTGGTGAGGGTTTTTCCCCATAAAGTTTTTATTGGGGGACTTAAATACAAAGTGCTTGATAGAGGTAAATTGTGTTTATTAAATTACCTCATTGGTACAGCAAAGCTTGCAATATGGAAAACAAGGAAAAACAAAGAGTTGAAAGTTGGTTCAACAGATGTAGAAATGATGTTGAAGTGTATGGTAAAAGGAAGGATAAAAATAGAATTTTCATATTATAAGCTGATCAATGATGTTGAAAGGTTCTTAAGAATTTGGGGTTGTAATGAGGTTTTATGTGTTTTGGATGATGTAGATTTATTTTTTACTTTTTAGCATACATTTTAAAGTATTTGTTGTTGAGGTAAAAGGATACAGGTAACAATGGTGTTGTAAAATCCTGAATTTAATGTAACAATAAAGATCTGTTCAACCTCTCTCTCTCTCTCTCTCTCTCTCTATATATATATATATATATAAAACGGTACTGTGCAGAAGTCTTAGGCACACTAGTATTTTCGCCTCAAAGAAATGGTTTTAAGCCAGTGATTTATATATTTTGTTGTAGTGTCTCAGTAGGAAATATCAGTTTACATTTCCAGACATTAATTGTGCCATTAATTGTAGTAATCCAGTGAAATTTTTGAATGCACAAGGATTCTGACAACAGCCAATGCTCCACACGGAGGTTGGATCTCACCATCATCGAGTGCATCTGAATTATATGAAGAAACAGAAAAAAACAGAGACTAAGACCAGAAGAACTGCGGCAACGTCTCAAAGGTAGTGCCTGCCTGCCTGCCTGCAAAGCTACAGTTCTGTGAAAAAATTTAAGGCACTTGTGTAAAAATTCTGCAAATGAGAATGTTGTCAAAAATAATGTCATAATCATAAATAGATTTTATTAATTCACTTTTATTAGTTAACTATTATTAACTGTTATATAACAGTTAACTACATCAAATCAATAGGTGTTTAGTACCCTTTACGTTTAAAACAGCTTTTGTCCAGGTATTGCACATAGTTTTTAGTTTTGCAGGACTTTTCAAGCGTCCTTGGAAACCTTGCCCCAGTTCTTCTGGTCTTAGTCTTAGTAACACTTTATTTTACGACCCGCAAACAACTGTGTAAGTACACTGAAATTACGGTGTACGTTTCTGTAATTATAGTGTACTTCCGTGTAGGTATAAGGGAACAATATGTTAAGTTTTGGGTAATAAAGGGGTAACAAGCACCACTTTAATTTACAGCCCGCAGTAATTACACTTACCTTGTAACTACACAGAACAAGGGGGTAACAAGCACCACTTTAATTTACAGCCCGCAGGAGTTACACTTACCCTGTAACTACACAGAACAAGGGGGTAACAAACGCTACTTACTATGTAGCAATACAAAACAACATTATTTGCACTGTAATTACCGATAACTGTTATCAAAAAAAAAAAAAAACGTTTTAATTACACAGTATATTTCCCCTGACATTTAAGTGTCATTGCAATTCAATGGGATAAGGTAAGTACTAAGTACCACATGGTATGGTCTAAATTAAAATCAGAGCAAAAACAAATTATTTTGACTTAAAATTAAGAAATCTAGTAAGAAAATGAATTTTTATCATAGTAAATATATAGTATAGTATACCTTGTAAATTGCACAAGAACATATTTTGCCAGAAATGTGTATTTTATAAACAACAGACGTACAATTTATGCCTGGAATATTAACAGAATAGGTACCTGCTATTTTTTAACTAATTAAATAATTTGCTTGTATATCTGCGTGTTTACCCCTTTATTACCCCAAACTTAACAAATATTTCCCTTATACCTACACGGAAGTAGCCTACACTATAATTACAGAAACGTACACCGTAATTTCAGTGTACTTACACAGTTGTTTGCGGGTCGTAAAATAAAGTGTTACCTCTGTTTTTTCTGTTTCTTCATATAATTTCAGATGATGGTGAGATCTGACCTCCGTGTGGAGCATTGGCTGTTGTCAGAATCCTTGTGTGTTCAAAAATTTCACTGGATTATTACAATTAATGGCACAATTAAAGTCAAGTCAAGTCACATTTATTTATATAGCGCTTTTTACAATACAGATTGTGTCAAAGCAGCTTCACAGTGATAACATGAAAGTAGTACAACACAGATCAATAATATTGTTAAATATTAAATAATAAATAACCCCAACTAAGCAAGCCAAAAGCAAGGCAAAGCAAGGCAACAGTGACAAGGAACCAAAACTCCATCAGATTGGATGGAGAAAAAAAACTTGGGAGAACCCAGGCTCAGTCGGGGGCCAGTTCTCCTCTGGCTCACATTCATATTGTTTATATATAAATATTAGATATAAATATATATAAAATGGAGACATAACAAATCGCCAATGTTGAGTCGTCTCTTCACAGGCGTTGGGGCATCTGAAGTCCCCGTGAGAGGCTGGATACAAACTGGACCTGACAAACGCCATTTTCTCGGGACAAACGTCCCGAGATAACAGCAGAAAGGCAGATGGGAAATAATTAGCATAGCTGATGTTCATAATGATTTCCATTATACAGGAGTCGTGTTAGAAAAACACATTATCTCACAAACTCTCTGCAACCCAAACTCTCCGCAAACCAACCGCAACCCAACCATACGCGCCAACCCGTTTGTCTAAAAGGCTGTCGAGCCCCACTGGTGCGTTAAGCAGTTTCAGTGGCAAACGGTTCCGTATGGCATAACAGGAATAAAGGTAAGCATTATGTGAATGCTTTGACTGAAAGAGATGCGTCTTTAGTCTAGTTTTAAACTGTGTCAGCGAGTCAGAGCCTCGGACCGTATCGGGAAGGCTATTCCAGAGTTTTGGAGCTAAATGTGAGAACGCCCTCCCTCCTTTAGTGGACTTAGATATCCTAGGAATGACCAGAAGCCTTGAATTTAGTGATCTTAAGGAACGCGGTGGATTGTAGGGCGAAAGAAGGTCCGTTAAGTACATAGGAGCTAAACCATTTAGGGCTTTATAGGTCATTAGTAGTATTTTGTAGTTGATACGGAACTTAATAGGTAACCTGTGTAGAGATGATAAAATCGGTGTTATATGATCATATTTTCTTGACCTAGTTAGAACTCTAGCGGCTGCATTTTGGACTAACTGTAGCTTGTTTTATTGAGGATGCAGGACAACCAGCTAATAAAGCATTACAGTAATCTAGTCTCGAGGTCATAAATGCATGAACTAACTTTTCTGCATCAGAAACAGAAAGACAAGTTGCGGTCTAAAGGTGCTGTATGCGATTTTTAGCGGCCTCTTGTGTGCGTGTTAGATCTCAAGAGCGAGCAGTCACTGCCGGCCACATGGAGACTTTCAACGCAATGGCAAAATAATCACACAACATGCTGGAAACTAATGTAAACTCCCACTGCATGTACAATAATAGCCTACTTTTATCAGCTTGACATTGAACTAATACTCTGTGCTCGTACCATGATAATGTTAACTGCATTTAGCCGACATGTTATGTTATAAGCCATTTATTTTCATGTATCTTTCACAATCAGCAATGTCAACACAGGTGAATGTATAATATGATAACAAAAACGGTTAGTGAACTAGACTGAACAGTATCAGTGTATCAGTAAAATTGTAGGAAGTGACATAACTGTAGTGAACGTGTCTGGAAATGTGTAAATAATATGATAGTAGTGGATGAGTGACGTTAGTCAGTAGATCTAGTAAATAAACTAAGTTACATCCTAAAGCACAGACTTTTTATTGTCCTGGAACATTCTTTTGTATTCATGTCATGTTTCATGTAGTTTATCTTGCTATTTCACTAGAGTTTACTATGTTGATCCACGTTTTCGTCCGGAGTCGATCAGATTCACGTTTTGCCTGACGAGCTTGGGCAGATAAAACTTTTTTGTTTTTTATATTTATGTGGAGTTTGTATTGGAGTCTGTCTTGTGCTTGGAGGCAGGACGTTTTGGGCTGTTATCAGACTCTGTGATGTTGTCAGCTGAAGTGCCGCTGGTCGCATGGTTGACTGGATAGAGACATGGTTGACTGGATAGAGAGCTCGGAAGCGCGCATGCGCGTCACATCTGATGGATTTCGCAGGAAATCCGACCCGGAGACCTCACATATAAATATGAATATTGGCCTTCAGAGGTAATAGCAAAACCCGAAAAGTGGATCATTGCAATGTGTGATTACAACCCCTTCAAACAAAGGCAATAAAAAAAGGATTCATTTTATTAAAAAAGTTACATATAGAACCTTTAATGTCTGGAAATATAAACTGATATTTCCTACTGAGACACTACAACAAAATACATAAATAACTGGCTTAAAACCATTTCTTTGAGGTGAAAATACTAGTGTGCCTTAGACTTCTGCACAGTACTGTGTACAGTATATATACATACACACACACACTCACCTAAAGGATTATTAGGAACACTGTACTAATACTGTGTTTGCCTTAATTCTACGTGGCATTGATTCAACAAGGTGCTGAAACCATTCTTCAGAAATGTTGCCCCATATTGATAGGATAGCATCTTGCAGTTGAAGGAGATTTGTGGGATGCACATCCAGGACACAGAAGCTCCCATTCCACCACATCCCAAAGATGCTTTATTGCGTTGAGATCTGGTGACTGTGGGGCACATTTGAGCAAATCTCTTGCAAATTGTAGCTTCTTTTTTCCTATTTGTAGCGGAGATGAGTGGTACCCGGAGGGGTCTTCTGCTATTGTAGCCCATCCGCCTCAAGGTTGTGCATGTTGTGGCTTCACAAAAGCTTTGCTGCATACCTCGGTTGTAACAACTGATTCTATCAGCTTGAATCAGTCGGCCCATTCTCCTCTGACCTCTAGCATCAACAAGGCATTTTCGCCCACACGACTGCCGCATACTAGATTTTTTTTTCACACCATTCTTTGTAAACCCTAGAAATGGTTGTGCGTGAAAATCCCAGTGAAAGTGAGCAGATGTGAAATACTCAGACCAGCCCGTCTGGCACCAACAACCATGTTTCTCAAAATTGCTTAAATCACCTTTCTTCGTTGCTTAAATCTCCACGTTCAGGAGATTGTATTTACCCAGGACCACACCCCTAAATTAGGGATGCAAGCGATACCGTTTTTTCAAAACCGATCCGAATACCAAAATTCTGAGTATCGGCCAATACCGATACCAATTCGATCTTTTTATTTTATTTTTAAACTAATAAAAAAATATAGCAATTTCCTCAATTAGCCCCTTAAAATATACCTCCAGTATATAGTCCACAACAACAATTGATTATAAAAGATTGCCACCCTATATTCAAACACTGCAATATCTATCTATCTATCTATCTATATCTATCTATCTATCTATCTATCTATCTATCTATCTATCTATCTATCTATCTATCTATCTATCTATCTATCTATCTATCTATCTATCTATCTATCTATCTATCTATCTATCTATCTATCTATCTATCTATCTATCTATCTATCTATCTATCTATCTATCTATCTATATATATATATATATACAAGAAAATACAGGTACTTCAGTACTTAAAGCTAGATAGCTACCAACATGATTAAAGTTAAAACAATTTAAACAGCAGTATTCTACATTGTAATGTGTGTTAAACACAATCTACTTAATACAGACAGCTTCATTATAAAGATAAACAACAAATCCCCAAAATATATGAATAAAAATGCTATTATAAAATAGATTAGTGAATAATACATATTGCTCTTTGTATTGTTGTAAAATACATTCATGAAAAACAATATAACAAAAATGAAAAAGATAATTATTTTAGATATAGCCAAGGCTACTAAAAATTGAGACATGTTTTAAGTGTATAGCACAGCTATTTAATGAGGCAGCAACATTAATAATTATTAATGTTAAGAAGCTTTCATTGCGTCAATGCATTATGATATGAATGACTCCAACACAGTGCGGCACAAAGCGCTTATGCGCATCCCGACGCAGAATGATGCGCTTGAAGCACGTGGAGTAGCAGCACGCAGCCGAGTATGCAGTATGCACCCTATGGTATGCTCGCTGCGCGTCGAGTCCGCTTTGAAAAGTTCAAAGCACAAAGGAAATACATATTGATGGACAGTGTTTTAAACAGTATCTATCTATACAATAGTTTATTGATCATTTTCTGTTAACAGTTTTAAATTTCAGTTACTGTTCGCGTGAAGAACAATAGTGCTCTGTGTGACGATCAGCAGCTGTGGTGCCCTCGAGAGCCACTGGAGGGCACTCTCTTCCCATGTTATGTTTTCCCCTTGGACTCCTTATGTTTTATTATGTTCAGCTGTTTGTCATTACCTGTGATTGTGTTCCTGATTTAAACCTCAGTTTTCCCTGTGTCCCTTGCGAAGTCTTGTTACCCTGTAAGCGTACATCTCTGAGCATTTCTCCGTTTGTGTATTCCGTGTTTCCCTGGACTCTTGACCTTAGCCTGTTTCCTGGACTGTTTATGTACCTGTGCTGCCTGCCTCGACCATTGCCTGTTTAGACCACAAGTTTCTGGATTGCCCTTTTGATTAAGACTCTGGAGAATGACTCTCCAGTTCAAGTGAGTGATGACTCTCCAGTTCAAGTGAGTGATGACTCTCCAGTTCAAGTGAGTGATGACTCTCCAGTTCAAGTGAGTGATGACTCTCCAGTTCAAGTGAGTGAGTCGTGCAGCCCAGGGAGTGTGTCTAGCCCTGTGACACGCCGCGGCAGGAGGAGGAGGAGGAGAAGGAGGACTCGATTCGAGTTCGCCAGGCTCCGGTGACCCCGCCTCTGCGCCTCACCCTGCCTGCGCCTCGCCCTGCCTGCGACTCAAGTGAGTGATGAATCTCCAGTTCAAGTGAGTGATGAATCTCCAGTTCAAGTGAGTAATGAATCTCCAGTTCAAGTGAGTGATGAATCTCCAGTTCAAGTGAGTGATGAATCTCCAGTTCAAGTGAGTGATGACTCTCCAGTTCAAGTGAGTGATGACTCTCCAGTTCAAGTGAGTGATGACTCTCCAGTTCAAGTGAGTGATGACTCTTCAGTTCAAGTGAGTGATGACTCTTCAGTTCAAGTGAGTGATGACTCTCCAGTTCAAGTGAGTGATGACTCTCCAGTTCAAGTGAGTGATGACTCTCCAGTTCAAGTGAGTGATGACTCTCCAGTTCAAGTGAGTGATGACTCTCCAGTTCAAGTGAGTGATGACTCTCCAGTTCAAGTGAGTGATGACTCTCCAGTTCAAGTGAGTGAGTCGTACAGCCCAGGGAGTGTGTCTAGCCCTGTGACGCGCCGCAGGAGGAGGAGGAGGAGAAGAAGGACTCGTTCGGTTCGCCAGGCTCCGGTGACCCCGCCTCTGCGCCTCGCCCTGCCTGCGCCGCCTCTGCGCCTTCGCCCTGCCGGCCCCGCCTCTGTGCCTCGCCCTGCCGGCCCCGCCTCTGCGCCTCGCCCTGCCAGCCCCGCCTCTGCGCCTCGCCCTGCCTGCACCCCTCAAGCTCCGGAGGACCTTTCCTGAACCCGTTTACCACCCAGGGGTTCCTCCCGTGAATTTCCCCAAGTATTTTTTTGGGGGGGCACTAGGTACTCTTCGGGGGCCATGGAGACGACGCTCACATGGACCTCGCCTGAGTCTGTGAGGGCCATGGAGGTGATGCTGACGTGGACCTCGCCTGAGTCGGCTCCGCCCTCGTCTCTGCCTGAGCCTGCTCCGCCCTGGCCGCCATCACGTCCTGCTCCGCCCTGGCCTTCAGCTCGTCCTGCTCCGCCCTGGCCTTCAGCTCCGCCCCTGGCCTTCAGCTCCGCCCTGGCCTTCAGCTCCACCCTGGCCTTCAGCTCTGCCCTGGCCTTCAGCTCCGCCCTGACCTTCAGCTTCAACTGCCTTGTGATTGGTTGATTAGATAATTGCATTAATGAGAATTGAACAGCTGTTCCTAATAATTATCTTATGCAAGTGTATATATATATATATATATATATATATATATATAGTGCTGTCAAACGATTAAAATATTTAATCAGCGATTAATCGCATTTAATGTCATAGTTAACTCGCGATTAATCGCACATTTTTATTTATTCTTAATGTCTTTTGATTTCTTTTTGTTACATTTTTTTCTCATTTTAATGCTCTTATCAACATGGAAAAGTGGATTGGCTTGTTTAGTGCAAATGTTTTTTTTTATTATTATTATTGAAAATAACATTGGAATAGTGTTCAATTTCACTCTAACATATATAGCCTAAATAATCTCTCACACAATGTAACACTGTCCATCAATAAAAGGGTGAAAGAAATACTGACGAGGTCCTGATATTGACGAGGGGTGGAGAATTTGCATCATCTGTGTGTGTGTGTGTGTTTGCTTGGCCATCATCAAGTGGTGTTTCAGGCTGGACGTGCTGCAATGATGATAGCTCAGTTCATAATGACAAAACACACAGATCGCTTTGGTCTTGTCAATGGGACAATTTGGCAACTTTTTAAAAGTAAACTTTACATTCAGAATCTCATTGGCATCCATTTCGACGTCTCACGCTCGTCATCCACTCAAAACATAGCGTTACTATTTGGCCGGCTGGCAAGCTGAAACGAGTGTGTGCGGCACAAAACGGCCTCGCGCTGCGCTCTGAAACCCATTCATTTCAATGGCTTGCGCCGCGCGAGGACGTTTCGTTGCTTCTTCGACCAAAGCGCAAGCGGATCTAGCTAGACCGGAAACAAACAAGCACGCCGCACACACTCGTTTCGGCTTGCGAGCCGGCTTTGAGTGGATGACGAGGCGCGAGACGCTGAAATGGATCAGGACGCATGCCGCGTCCTGTTGCAAAAGTATGTGAAAAAACTACAAAGTTTGCTAGGACAAAAAGACCGTAATCACGCGATAAAAAATTAACGCTGTTAAAATGGGTTTGCGTTAACGCCGTTAATAACGCGTTTAACTGACAGCCCTAATATATATATATATATATATATATATATATATATATATATATATATATATATATATATATAGTTGTTAGGGCTATGCAAAGATTAATTGTGATTAATCGCATCCAAAATAAAAGTTAATGTAATATTTTTGTGTGTGCTGTGTATAATTTTTTTTGATATATATTAAATATACACACATGTATGTGTCACGGGGGTGTGTCACGGAGTGCAGACGGAAGAAGAAGACCGAAGAAGCAAAAGCTCCAATTCAATTACTTTACTTAAACTCCAAACAACAAACAGGTACAGGAGACGGGTAGGAACACTTTCAAAACATGTAGTGACATAAACATTGACCGACAAAGACTGTATGGAACAGAGGGAACTAAATACATGGATGAATCAAACATAATGAGGTGGTAAACAGGTGAAACAGATGAAACAAGACGCTGAACGGGAAGGAGTTCAGGTGTGCAGATGAGAGGATCATGGGAAGTGTAGTGCAGGAGACGCAGACAGAACGGTGCAGACGAGACTGTGACAGAACTCCCCCTCCCGGAAGGCGTGGCCTCACGCCGAAGAACAGAGGAGGGAGGGGGGACGATCTGAGGGCTGAGCGGGGCGTGGCCAGGGCGGAGCAGGTCGAGGGCGTAGCCGGGGGCGGAGTAGGTCGAGGGCGTGGCCAGGGCGGAGCAGGTCGAGGGGCGTGGCCAGGGCGGAGCAGGCTGAGGACAAGACCAGGGCGGAGCAGGCTGAGGGACGAGACCAGGGCCGAGCCGCTCAGACCACAGCACATGATCCAGATATTCAGCAAAGGTTCCTGGGAACGCTGGTGCTGGGGCTTGCTGGTACAGATGATCGTCTAAACCCAACCAAAAGACTGACTTTAAGACGTCATCTGACAGAGCTTACCCCAGCAGAGAGCCCTCAGGAACCTGACGACATACTCCTCAATAGAGAATCCATCTTGGAAGATGTTGTTGAGTGTAAGAGCTGGGGTGAGGAGAAGTCCCATACTGTCACTACTTGAGGGTTATATATATAATTCGGGCGGCCACGGCAGAGAGGACCCTTCGGGTGGCCATGGCGGAGAGGACCCTTCGGGCGGCCACGGTGGAGGAGACCCTCGGGTGGCCACGGGCGGTGAAGACCCTTCAGGCGGCCGTGGCTGGGACATCAGGGCCCCCCCCAAAAATATTTGGAGAAAATCCCAGGTTCAGGGGCAGGCGCTGGCTGGACAGTCTCTGGTGCAGGCTGGACGGTCTCTGGTGCGGCTGGACGGTCTCTGGTGCGGGCTGGACGGTCTCGGGGTGCGGGCTGGACGGTCTCGGGTGCGGGCTGGGACGGTCTCGCGGGTGCGGGCTCGGACGGTCTCTGGTGCGGGCTGGACGGTCTCTGGTGCGGGCTGGACGGTCTCGGGTGCGGGCTGGCGGACGGTCTCGGGTGCGGGCTCAGACGGTCTCGGGGTACGGTCATAAATGTATGAACTAACTTTTCTGCATCAGAAACAGATAGCATGCTACGTAGCTTAGCAATGTTTCTAAGGTGGAAAAAGGCTGTTCTTGTAACATATGAAATATGATTTTCGAAAGACAAGTTGCGGTCTAGTATAACACCCAGGTCTTCCATCTATATTAAAGTTGTGTTGTAAGAGGTTTTGTGAGTAGTTTTTTGGACCATTAAGTAATACCTCTGTTTTATCTGAATTTAATAGCAGGAAATTACGCGTTATCCAGCATTTTATATCTTTGAGACACTCTGTCAATTTAGATGAGTTAGTGTTTTCGTCTGGTCGTGATGAAATATATAGTTGAGTGTCGTCAGCATAACAGTGGAAATTAATTCCATGTTTTCTTATAATATTACCCAGTGGCAGCATATATATTGAGAATAGCAGAGGGCCTAAAACCGATCCTTGCGGTACTCCATGGTCTACTGGCGTTATCTTTGATTTTTCCCCAGTTAAACAAACAAAATGATAACGGTCCGAATAAGTACGATCTAAACCAGCTTAATGCCTGTCCCTGAACACCAGTGTAGTTTTGTAGTCGATCCAAGAGTATTTTATGATCTATAGTGTTGAACGCAGCGCTAAGATCAAGTAGGACTAGTATTGAGATACAGCCTTGGTCAGAAGCTAAAAGTAAGTCATTTGCAATTTTAACTAGCGCAGTTTCTGTACTATGATGTGGTCTGAATCCTGACTGCAATTTTTCATAGATATCATTTTCTTGCAAAAAAGAGCACAATTGAGCAGACACAACTTTTTCTAGTATTTTTTACATAAATGGAAGATTTGAAATGGGTCTGTAATTTGCTAAGTTATTTGAATCTAATTGCGGTTTCTTAATGAGAGGTTTTATTACTGCCAGCTTGAATATTTTTGGAACATGACCTAGGGCTGTAGTCAAGACCACCTTTGTCGAGTCCAAGACAAGTCCAAGACCAGGACTAGTAAAGTCCAAGTCAAGACCGAGTCCAAAGAGGTTCGAGTCCAAGTCAAGACCGAGTCCAAAAAGGTTCGAGTCCGAAGTCAGAGCCGGAGTCCAGGACAGGAAAAAAAAGTCTTCAGGGCCTGAATTTCATTTTTGCCAAACCAAATTTTTACATTTATGTTGCTTAAACGTTTGTGCTCATTGCATTTTTTTACAATGGGGTAATGTTGTTAAGAATTTACACAACACAAGGCTTGATTTAAATAGTCAATTAAATTGAAAAAAGTTACACAAATAAATACAATAAAGATACAAATAAAGACAAATAAAGAGAAATGTTTTTGAATAGGTCTACACTAGTCTTCATAGACAGAAACTGAATAAAGTAATCAAATGGAAAATAACACTGGATAGTATATTTTAGTCCTGAATAAATTAAACACATAGGCTAATCCTGATTCCTTTAACTTAAAGCTCTCTTTTCTTGTTTTGACGACAAAATTAATGAACGACACATATGGTTTCTGTCACTTTAAGAGCTAAGAGTATTCTCTGTTCATACTGGCATGCGTTTTATGCTTATTAAAGACAAAACCGACTATGTTTAGACCATTATACTCACGAAGACCGAAATTGACACGATTTGAGTGTTAAAGCAATATAGCTAATCCGTGAAAAATAACTTTTGTTACTGGCCAGCTGTTCTTGAGGCGGATTTTCAATGAATGTGCGCATAGTCATCCCAGAGAGCGCGCAAGGACTGATAGTTTAAAATTACTTGAATGTTAAACTGGTAAGACTTAAAAAGACGTGCAAATGTTAAGCTTTATTCACGATGCACTACTGGCTCGAATGCAAGTGAATATTCCGTCATGTCCCGACTCCTGAACGCGAGTGTGTATTATTGCGGCAGCGCTTAGATGCGCCTTCCACAACACACGAGAGAAGAGAAGACGCGACAACGCTGAACACTCATGCGGTTTGTGAAATTGCATCTGGCAGATAGTTATTAAAAGAATGATTTGATTTTATAATCTGTGTGGATTACGATTGCGGGAATATCCCACATTATAAATGGGAGACCTGCGGGAATCATTAGAATTGTGCGCAACACCCAGTAACTATAGTAACAGCATGAGAAGACGCGCTCCGTTGTAGTGAGCACTTGGTCGGTTAATTTGGGCATTTTCTAAGTTAACGTTACCCTGATAGGCTAGTAATAAATGAACACGCATACAAAAATGTTGGACTTGAGTCGAGAGCCAAACGCCACATTTGGCAAGACCAGTGGCCGAGACCGAGACAAGTCCGAGTCCAAATACCAGCGAGTCCGAGACAAGTCCGAGACCATAGAAAAACGGTCTCAAGTCCGGACTCGAGTTCCAAGCCGGACTCGAGTACTACAGCCCTGCCTAAAGATAAAGACGAGTTAATAATATTGAGGAGAGGCTCTTCCACTACAATAGTTCTTTCAGTAGTTTAGTGGGTATTGGATCTAATAAACATGTTTTTGGTTTAGAAGCAATGATAAGTTTATTTAGCTCTTCCTGTCCTATCGTATTAAAGCGGTGTAGTTGTTCAAGAGGGCCCATAATTGAGGCTGAATCATAAGACACCATAGAGGATTGTACATTTATAATTGTGTTTTGGATGCTTTCTATTTTCTCATTGAAGTAATTCATAAAATCAATACTGCTAAACTGTAACGGTACATTTTGCTCTGGTGATGTATGTTTATTTGTTAGTCTAGCCACGGTGTTAAATAAAAACCTTGGATTATTTTGGTTATCTTCTATTAGTTTGCGGAGATGCTCAGCCCTGGCTGTTTTTAGAGCCTTTTTATAACGTGACATACTGTCTTTCCACGCTATTCTAAAGACCTCTAAATTAGTTTGTTTCCATTTACGCTCTAAGTTGCGAGTTTCTCTCTTGATAGCATGCGTATCACTGTTGTACCAGGGTGCTTTAGTTTTCTCTCTAACCTTTTTTAATCTTATTGGTGCAACAATATCTAAAGTACTAGTGAAAATGGTACTCAAACTGCTAGTCATTTCCTCTAATTCATCTGTTTGTTTGGGTTCACTTAGCAGCTTAGATAGATCAGGTAAGCTATTTGAGAATCTATCTATAGTGGTTGGAAGGATTGTTCTGCCTGGTCTATAACGTGGTGCAACGTGACATATTTCAGCAGTACGTATTATGCAAGTCACCATGTAATGATCAGTGACATCATCGCTTTGCGGTATAATATCTATATCAGTTGGACTGGTTCCATATGATATAATTAAATCTAGTGTATGATTTAGACGATGAGTGGGGCCACTGACGTTTTGTTTGACCCCAAAGGAGTTTAATAAGTCTGTAAACGCAGCCCCTAAAGCATCATTTGTATTATCTACGTGTATGTTAAAATCTCCAACAATTATTGCTTTATCGACATTCATCAATAGATCCGAGAGAAAGTCTGCAAACTCTTTTAGGAATTCAGCATAGGGCCCTGGAGGTCTATATACAGTAGCCAAGGCTAGAGATAATATGGATTTCTTTCTTACATCTAAGAGCGTAACATTTAGCACAAGTACTTCAAATGAATTAAACCTGTGACCTGTTTTCTGAGTAACGTTAAAAATATCTTTATAGATTGTTGCAACACCGCCGCCACGGCCGATCAGACGGGGCTCATGCTTATAACAGTATCCTGGTGGACTAGACTCATTTAGACCGAAATACTCATTTGGTTTAAGCCAGGTTTCAGTAAGGCACAGAACATCAAAATTATTATCTGTGACCATTTCATTTACAATAACCGCCTTAGGTGTGAGCGATCTAATGTTTAGAAGACCTAGCTTTAAAAATTGTTTTTGTTCACTGATATTTAGATTTTCTGGTTTAATTACAATAAGATTTTTGCTAGATCTTACACTAGATTTATTGTTTGGCTTCACTAAACGAGGAATGGACACAGTTTCTATATAACGCTCCACACTATGCATATTAGTTAAATTAGGACAGCAGAGGCTGTGATTTGGACTTTGACTTATTAGTCATCTGGTGCGTAACGTCTTGGAGATGTTGTCCGACAGAACACTCGCTCCGATTCTGCTGGGGTGGAGTCCGTCTGCCCGATACAGTCTGGGTCGCTCCCAAAACAGATGCCAATTATTTACAAAGAGCAGTTTCTGTTCATTACACATTAACATTAACCATTCATTGAGTGCAAAAAGTCTACTGAACCTTTCCTGTCCTTGTCTGTACGTGGGAAGCGGTCCGGACACGATGATCGTTGCTTTAGGCGCTGTGGTGCGTACCGTCTCGATCAGGCTCATGTAGTCCTTCTTCAGAACCTCGGTCTGTCGCAGCCTTATGTCAGTCGCTCCCGCTTCCAGCACAACAGCTCCGATGCGCTTGTCACCGCTCACGATCTCGGGAACCTGAGCGGCGATATCAAGAACACGGGCACCAGGGAAGCAGTGAGTTCGCACCTTACCTTTCCCCGAGTTAGCGCGGACATGACGGACCATGGATGTGACGATGCAGTCGTCGTGTTCCGGTTCGCGAAGAGGGGAGAAGCGGTTCCGAGTGGGCATCTCGAAGACCGGGAGGGGCGGAGAGGTAGCTCTGGTCCTGGCTCGTGTCTTCCGCTGCGTGATCCATGCTCCATGGTGCTGTATCGGTGGCGCCGGAGTAAATGAAGTCCAAGATGATCGCGTCCTCCTGGGCAGAGAGACACGCGGAGTGGACGAGGTCTGAATAGAAGAGTTAACGTTACTAACCACTGATTTGTGAGCATCAGCGCGTGATGCTTCAAGCGTTGAACGCCGATCCAACAGCTCGGCTTGCTTCACCAGCAGACCATGGATCTGCTTCTCGACGTGTTCCAGCTCTTGCTTCACCGAGAACAGCTCGAACGACTCCTCACCTGCACTCAGAGGTAACGTTAAACACGCATCTGATGTGTTCGCCATTATAAAAGATGAACAGTAAATTAGTAGTGATACTACAAATATCACCACTAATTTAGTACTGAAATGCCGAAAATAAACCGTATCTTTTCAGTGAAACGGGTGTAAAATGAGACGGCCGATAGCTGCTAGTGGGCTAAAGGCTAGTAGCCTAGATTCGGAAAATTGGATCTAAGTAGCGATATCAAAGTAATCAAATTGTTTTTTATAAGGAATAGTATCGAGGATAAGTTCACATGATATAAAAATAGAAAGTGCTTGTTTATAAATGAGTGGTAAAGAAGAAAATCAAGGATAAGTGAAGAAATTCTCCGGAGCTACAAACACAAATACAGATCACTCGCGCATGCCTTTAATAGCATTTAATAGTTTTTGTCTTTCATTATAATTCCTAATGTGATGTTATCTCTAGTGAAACTGGAGAGAGACTGGAGATAAGGCTCAAGCCAATCATACATGTCACACCAGAATGTGTTGCTGTGAGAGCAGGAGAAAAACAAATGATCCGTGGTCTCTATGTTCTGCACAGAATATACAGTTAGCTCTAAGTTAAATCTACGTGAGAGGTTTCAGCGCGATTTAGCGCGTGAGTTTTTCAACCTCATTTCAACAAATAAAAGTTTATGTAAACACAAACTTTTATTTTGCATGGGATTAATCGGCAATTAATCTTTGCACAGCCCTAAAAATATATATACACAGTATATATATATATATATATATATATACACTCACCGGCCACTTTATTAGGTACACCTGTCCAACTGCTCGTTAACACTTAATTTTTAAGCAGCCAATCACATGGCGGCAACTCAGTGCATTTAGGCATGTAGACATGGTCAAGACAATCTCCTGCAGTTCAAACCGAGCATCAGTATGGGGAAGAAAGGTGATTTGAGTGACTTTGAACGTGGCATGATTGTTGGTGCCAGAAGGGCTGGTCTGAGTATTTCAGAAACTGCTAATCTACTGGGATTTTCAGCACAACCATCTCTAGGGTTTACAGAGAATGGTCCGAAAAAGAAAAAACATCCAGTGAGCGGCAGTTCTGTGGCGGAAATGCCTTGTTGATGCCAGAGGTCAGAGGAGAATGGCCAGACTGGTTCGAGCTGATAGAAGAGCAACAGTGACTCAAATAACCACCCGTTACAACCAAGGTGGGCAGAAGAGCATCTCTGAATGCACAGTACGTCGAACTTTGAGGCAGATGGGCTACAGCAGCAGAAGACCACACCGGGTGCCACTCCTTTCAGCTAAGAACAGGAAACTGAGGCTACAATTTGCACAAGCTAGTCGAAATTGGTACCAATTGAGCATCGTTGAACGCCACAGCCTACCTGAGTATTGTTGCTGACCATGTCCATCCCTTTATGACCACAATGTACCCAACTTCCGATGGCTACTTTCAGCAGGATAATGCGCCATGTCATAAAGCTGGAATCATCTCAGACTGGTTTCTTGAACATGACAATGAGTTCGCTGGTACTCAAATGGCCTCCACAGTCACCAGATCTCAATCCAATAGAGCATCTTTGGGATGTGGTGGAACGGGAGATTCGCATCATGGATGTGCAGCCAACAAATCTGCGGCAACTGTGTGATGCCATCATGTCAATATGGACCAAACTCCCTGAGGAATGCTTCCAGCACCTTGTTGAATATATGCCACGAAGAATTGAGGCAGTTCTGAAGGCAAAAGGGGTTGAACCCGTTACTAGCATGGGGTACCTAATGAAGTGGCCGGTGAGTGTATATATATATATATATATATATATATATATATATATATATATATATAGAGAGAGAGAGAGAGAGAGAGAGAGAGAGAGAGAGAGAGAGAGAGAGAGAGAGAGAGAGAGAGAGAGAGAGAGAGAGAGAGAGAGAGAGAGAGAGAGAGAGAGAGAGAGAGAGAGAGAGAGAGAGAGAGAGAGAGAGAGAGAGAGAGAGAGAGAGAGAGAGAGAGAGAGAGAGAGAGAGAGAGAGAGAGAGAGAGAGAGAGAGAGAGAGAGAGAGAGAGAGAGAGAGAGAGAGAGAGAGAGAGAGAGAGAGAGAGAGAGAGAGAGAGAGAGAGAGAGAGAGAGAGAGAGAGAGAGAAACGACAACAAAAATTAAAGACACAATACTAAATCATCATCGACAATTTTACACAAAACATCACAAACACACCATTTCAAAACAAAAGTATCAAGATCACACATAGCTCTGTAAAACCTGAAATCAATCAAAATTCTTGCTCTAATTAGAGATTTAAAAACAACAATAACATCATCATTGCTTTTTTGTTCTATTTTGCTCTTTCTACTCATGTAAATCGCCATTTTTGCTTGCCCGAGAATAAAATTCAACAATTGAAATGTAACACGCTTTGTCTGTGCATATTTAAACCCAAAAATAAAAGTTTCAGGACAAAAACACTCATTAAACTTATTGCACAACTCTTTCACCATTGCAAGCAAAGTTTTCAGTCTGATGCATTGCATAAATGCATGAAACACAGTCTCTTTTAGAGAACAAAAGGGACAACCTGAGTCATTCTTTGAATCCAAAATTGAGACAAAAGAATTCACCGCAATTGCCCCATGCAGAATTCTCCACTGCAAGTCCCCTGTTCTTTTCGATAATGGTGGCTTGTACAAAACTCTCCATTCGGGTCTTACCTCATCACCTATTTTTAAAACCGAACGCCAAGGGGTATCAACTCTCTTATTAAGTGTCTTTTTGTTGAGAATGAGCACACATATTCTATACAACTCTTTCCCCACACATGAGAAAAAATCAACAGATGAAACTCTACTTTGTTGAAAGAAACACCCAGAATACTCTTCAACATTTGGTTGAATCAACAAACACGGAAAAGGATCTTCACTGTCAGTGACACAAGTCCCTGAAAAGAAATCCTCTAACATCATTGTTTCTTCATCCGTAAAACATTCTTTTAACTTGTTCACAAATCGAGTTACTGAACGAACAGATCTTATTCCCAATTTTACAGTGACAGCTTCTACATTCTTAAAATGAGGTCCAGTTAAACACAATAATTGTTTTAAATCAAAAATTCCTGAGTTTTGTAAAGTCTTATTGAATCCTGGTAAAAAGTTGGATGCAGACAGATCCAGTCTTGCATTACAAATCAAGGGTTCATTAAGCAACCAAAAAATGGAATGAAAATTTTCAGTCCTTTGAATATGAAAAAAACTCCAGATCTTGAAAAGCTGCTGATAAAAAGATGACAATTTCGAAAAATCCAAGCACTTCGGGTCCATTAAAAAAAGAGTTTTATCCATCCCAAGGTTTCCAACAGTTCTTAATAACACACAACTGATCGCCCTCCAACTGACTTTCATTGGTCCATCAAGAAGTCTTTGTAAAAAATGCAGCCGAAAAGCTGCAATCCTGCTCTGGAGATGTACCAATCCTTGGCCCCCTTCTTCTTTGGGCAAAAATAAAATACTCTGCGGAACCCAATGAAGCTTGTCCCAAAAAAAATCAACAAAAACCGCTTGAATTTCAGCCATCAATTTCGTTGGAGGATCAATACAAACCAATCTGTGCCATAAGAGTGAAGCAACCAAATTATTTACAATAAGTGTTCTTCCCCTATAAGACAAGTTGGGTAGAATCCACTTCCATTTGTCTAGACGACCTTTCACTTTTTGTAACAACCCATCCCAATTTTTTTGAATGACATTATCATCTCCTAAAAAAACTCCAAGATACTTCAAACCCCACCTATTCCAACACAGACCTTCAGGAAGAATTGGTTTCCCATCATTCCAGTCCCCCAGTAAAAACGCCTCACTTTTTTCCAATTTACTTTTGCTGAGGACCATTTTCCAAAGTCTTCAATCAATTTAGATAACACATGAATATCACTTTGTTTATTAATCATTATTATTAGGTCGTCGGCATAAGCTGATATACAAAACTTAACATCACACAATGGTACCCTTAAACCATCTAAATTCTTCCTGATTGTTTGTAGAAGTGGTTCAATAACAAGGGAATATAGCATTCCAGATAGTGCTGGGCGGTTTGACCAAAAATTGATATCACGGTTTTTTTCAAAATCATAACGGTTTTTCGTTTTTTTCGGTTCGGTTTTTTTTTGTTTTTTTTTATGCATAGTCAGGTGTTCAATGCATTTTCTACTGGTTAAGAGAGGAATTACTGCAGTAAATTGACTTAGGATGGTCTATTTTACTGTCATTAGTGAATATTGTAGAATAATTCCACACTAGTAATACAGGTTTGCATGGCCTCAGAAAATTATGCTGTTTACAAATAAGAGCCATTCATGATTCTAACGAAGTGAGGAATCAAAATGCAAAGACAACTGCAGTCAAAATACAGAACTTTTATTTTAAACAACACAATTAGAAAAACTTGGAATACTTTTGCTAGTTCAAGTACAAATCCAGGAACATTACGTGCATTCAAGTAAATATAAAAGGAAATCTTGTCTTGCATTGCTTTTAAGGTCTATTAAAGAAATTAGGTCGTTCTGAACGTTGTGTAATTAAACCGGTATGGCGGTTTATTCAAAATCAAAATCGTGACGAAAATATAAACCGGTTTTCGGTTTGAACCGGTTTACCGCCCAGCACTAATTCCAGATAATGAACAACCTTGTCTAATACCTCTACTGACCTCGAAAGGAGCACATAAGCCACCATTAAACTTAATAACACTCTCAATGTCACCATAAAGAATTTTAATCATATTTGAAAACTTCTCATTAAAACCAAAAGCCTTTAAAACGTCCCATAAATAAGCATGCTCGACCCGGCTCGAAAGCTTTCTCTTGGTCTAAAGACAACAAACCACAATTGATATTAAATAATTTGGAAACCTGTATAATATCTCTAATTAAAGAAATATTGTCAAAAATTGACCTGTTTGGTATACAGTAAGATTGATCTAGATGAATCACCTGTCCCATTACTTTGGTCAATCTATTAGCTAAAGTTTTAGAAAGTAACTTATAATCACTGCACAGAAGTGATACCGGCCTCCAGTTCTTGATCTCAGTAAGATCTCCTTTTTCGGGAGGAGAGTGACCACTGCCCTTCGGCAGCTCAACGGCAGCCGACCCTTTAGTAAGCTGTCATTGAACACCTCTAGCATGTCAACTCCCAACTCCGACCAGAACGCTTTCAAGAAGTCCACTGGAAGCCCATCTACTCCCGGAGCTTTCCCAGACTCCATATCTTGGAGTGCCTAATACAGCTCTCCCAGAGTTAGGCCACATTCCAGCTCTACATTGGACTCTTCTGATATCTTCGGTAGATCCTCCAAGAAAGGGCATTTTTTATGAGGTTCAACATGATTCCGGTCTATATCAAGTTCAGTGCAATTAAAATCACCACCCACAAATAGAAAATCTTCAGTACAGCAGTTTTTAAGCGTTGAACAAAGAGTATCTAAAAACAGTAACCTTTCTATAGGTGCTGTTGGAGTATAAACACAAATAAAAACAAATACAAAAGTTTCATAAACAGCTCTGACTTTTAACAATCTACCTTTCATAATTTCATCTACATCGTACGAGATTGGTTTAAAATTTTTACTAAATAAAATAGCAACTCCACCACTCACATTTGAATAATGACTTAATACAGATGTACCATTAAATTCCTTCATCCAGTCAACCACATTATCTATACTGCTATGAGTTTCTTGTAAAAAAGCTATGTCTATGTTTTTCTGTACCATTTCTTCAAAAATCTGTGCTCTTTTTTTAGGATTCCTTGCCCCATTAACATTCATTGACGCAATATGTACTTCACTCATAATGAAGAAAAAGAAAAAGAACAACCTCAATTTACCACAAAAAAAGAAATTATTTTTCTTCATCTTATACCGCATCATTTTCAAGGGTGCTGTTTATGTTCCTCACAATTTTCTTCAACCTATACACTTCTTTGTTGGTAAAGGAATCACTAGCCATCCCACTTTTTGCTTGATCAGCAAATTGTTTCAAGTCAGGAAAATATTCTTTTATTTTTACACCCCTTTTATTTTTTGTTGCCCTGAGGAACAATTTTATGTCCTCAAGACCATGACTTCGATCAGTAACGTTAGTTTCACCTTGTGAAAAACTCATACTGCATTCTGACGAGTCACTGTCACTTTCCGTATCTTGTGTTTCCTCATTTTGTAGACCGACGGTCTTGCTTACATTAGCGTCTAGCAACTTATTTTTCATCTTTCTTTTTTGGGGAGTCTTGAAAAAAAATTGCTCTTGTTCCGAAGTTAACTGTGCACCTTCACAAGCTATCCTAATCTCGTCATCATTTGCACCTTCCTCTTTACTTTCTGAAGAGGAAGCCACCATGTCTAAGACGCTTCGAGTCAATTACTGTAGGTAAATCATTAGGATTACTGTTCCCTTGCTCAATCTGAGAAGAAACTGGTTCAGCCTCAATTTCTAACGTACGATTTACAACATTATTTTCCAAAGCCAAAACTATTACCTCCGCCTCAGACTCCTTTCCATCCTTTTCTTCATTACCTAGTTCAACTGTTCCATTTTTTTTTCCTTTTTCTCCCTCAGTATTTTTGTTAGGACAATTCCGAATTAAATGCCCTGTATCACCACATCCAAAGCATTTGACTTTTCCAGTAGTGACGTAAATAGCATAGCTAAAATCGTCACTTCGAAAATTCAGTGTAAGATCTAGATCTGCGTCGTCCGGAATAATCATGTACACAAACCGCCTAAAAGAAACGATATGTTTCAATAAAGGCGAGTTACTACTAATCGGAATCTTTTTTATCGCGGACACCAACTTTCCATAACGTGTCCAAGCCTCCGTTAGAAATCCATCACTGACAAAAGGTGGCACATTGGATAAAATAACCTTTTTCGCTGGTAAGGAAAGTGGGAGAACTGAAATAAATTCACCATCAATGACAATACCTCTTTCTACTAACTCGTTTGCCTTGTCCACACTATCCAGAAAAAACACTGTTGCATTGTTCATTCGGACGCGGACAAAACGCTCGCGTGACCCACCACTTCCCCAATGGCCAAGCAACATTCTTCGACGCTCACCGCCGACGCCACCTTAATCGCATGGCGTCTCGTGAGTGAACTCAAACCCTGCGTTTGCCGGGCCGACATGCCTCCAAACGGATCACACACGGCCCTCAAATTAAACTAACAAAACCTAATAACAAACCATCAAAATCAAAAATTATCAGAAAAAGAAGGGAGAGAAAAAGAAAACTTCACTCACATCAGTCTGCACCACGCTCACAACGCTCCGCACACACTCACTCACCAATCGCACTGGAAGTGAGAGAGAGAGAGAGAGAGAGAGAGTTGTTTTTGGGAATATACAGACGTATATTATTTACAAGTGAACAGTTTATGTGAACATATCAAACTTGAAATCAAACAAACAAGCAAAAGGAACTTACAACAAATAGAGGTGGCTTCTTATATCCAAACACACTGAGATTGGGCTTAATTAGAAAACTCAGATGTAATCATTCAGATTTGGTTAACCAATCAAATCACATTTCAATGTAGCAGAATTTTCTACAGCCACCCCTAAATTTGTACATATATGTATTAAAGAAAATTGAAAAAATAATTACTTCTGTAATTAAAATCAGTCCATTCAAGAAGAACAATTAGATGGCTGACTGGACTAATTAAATATTTCCCTTATCTAAAACTTTCAACCATGACTATGGTAGAAGGAGCAATATGATTACCATCAAGCTTCCACTTTTGAAGAGTCTGAAGACTTCGAAGATATTCTTTAACAAAACTGGCCCAGAATCGATCCGCAAGAACTTGACAGTGTCTCCAGCCAGCTAACAAAAATAAGTTGTCAGAACGTTTTGCTAACATTCCCATTAGGTTAGGAAAATGTTATTTCTGAATGTGTTTCAAAAATTGAAAATGTCCAGTTTTTTTATGTATCAAGAATGTTTTTTCTTGGTTAATGTGAAACAGTTTTTTATTGTATCAAGAACATTTTTTAATTCAAACGTTAATTCTGAATGTTTTTTAATCACTGGAAACATCCATTTTTTTATGTATCAAGAACATTTTTTCTTGGATAATGTGAATGTTAAAGGAACATTCCCTTCACTCATTTTAAAAATATTTTTTAGGAATGTTTTTTGGATGATCACATCACCCTGATGTGGTTGGCCCATCCTTCACCAGGCTTACACACAGATACTCAAGTGTCACTTATTTACCTTTGCTGCATGGGTTTGAACTGTGGTGGAAACTGTTGTAGCTGAGCTGAAGGAAATGACAGAGAACCTGCTAACTCCTGGTTCGGCCGGGACTTGAACCCTGGGAGCTTCTTGCTGCGAGGTGATAGTGCTATCCACTGAGCTGCTGTGCTGCCCTATTGCAATTTTTATTTCTATGAATTCATAAAATGTAAGCAATGAAATTTCTTACTACTACAGGTGTGGATTTCAAAGTGACAGGAATTTCAAGTACCAAAACCTGTTGGAGACATCCAGGGAGACCCAGGTCAAGTCCCAGGTCCTACATCACCACCACCAAGCCCACCTACATCACCACCACCAAGCCCACCTACATCATTACCACCAAGCCTGAAAAGATAAAGAAGCTGAAAAAATCATTAAGAGAAAATCATTGAGAAACGAGCGTATGAGTTCGACTGGTGCGTTTGTACAGTGGTTTCTTGCGTTCAGAATCCGATTATAAGTTCAGAAACGGAGCCTCCCTTATCTTGTCATTCAAGGGCTGCAATAGTCTCTTTTCAGACGTTACAATAATATGAATGTTTGAAAAAAAATAAAGTTTCGATCATAAATTTATAAGAAAAAACTCAGGAATAAAATCATATTCACCACGGGGAAAAAAACATTATACTCACCAAAACTAAAGATTATTCTTTACACAAAATCCATCCTTATTTCTTTCCTCAAGAAGACTTCAATTACTGTTGTACAGGTTCTAACTGCGTTTCAGTTCTAACAATGTCGTGTCTGTCTTGTCATATTTCTAGCATAAGTTTTTATTCGCTTTATGGCTGAGAGTGCCTGTCGACAGAAGCACACAGTCACCGCAAAACATGACGATGTGTGCAGCTTCCCCATGCTCTCACACAGAGTTTTGAATGAAATCAACGAGATCAGCGGGACTTTTGCCTTCAAAATCATTCGTTTCATAACTTACATTAGTCAGTTCTGTTTTTACCCAGAGAGATTGAATAGAGTTCTGTTATTCTGCATTTAGCTCAGGCTGAATAAGGGATTTATTTCTGCTGGAGGTCGAGCAGGGAAAGACACATACATTTTTGGGTTGAAAAACAATTACATCTACAGGAATATATATTTAGTTTACGCAGTTCGCTACAGATGCGGATACTACCACTAATAGTACGCGGTCTGTACGCGCATCTAATCAAAGAACGAGAAAATACATACGTTATTATATGCCAGCTAGATGGCCCCGCTGCAGTCAAAGCAAAATCTGATTGGCTGATTAAATCTAACGGCTTATCTGATTGGTTAAAGAATTGGCATTCATTTATACTACAGACGCCCGCACTGTCGATTCTGAAGGCCTCCAGGCAGATTTATTTACCCGGCAACGCATGATGGATGAAATATGATTGGATACAAGCTCTAACATAAATACATACTACTGAAAACAGCACAACCAAGAGAAAATCTATGAAATTAAGAGAACTATTTGGAATTATTTAATGCTAATTCATGGAAAAAATATATTAAAGTGCAAGTCAGTGATTCTGATAGTGTTTAGGCCAGCAGAGAGGGCCTTGCTGGCCCTGACGGCCCACCACTGTATATATACACTCACCGGCCACTTTATTGGGTACCCCATGCTAGTAACGGGTTGGACCCCCTTTTGCCTTCAGAACTGCCTCAATTCTTCGTGGCATAGATTCAACAAGGTGCTGGAAGCATTCCTCAGGGAGTTTGGTCCATATTGACATGATGGCATCAAACAGTTGCCGCAGATTTGTCGGCTGCACATCCATGATGCGAATCTCCCGTTCCACCACATCCCAAAGATGCTCTATTGGATTGAGATCTGGTGACTGTGGAGGCCATTTGAGTACAGCAAACTCATTGTCATGTTCAAGAAACTAGTCTGAGATGATTCCAGCTTTATGACATGGCACATTATCCTGCTGAAAGTAGCCATCAGAAGTTGGGTACATTGTGGTCATAAAGGGATGGACATGGTCAGCAACAATACTCAGGTAGGCTGTGGCGTTGCAACGATGCTCAATTGGTACCAAGGGGCCCAAAGAGTGCCAATAAAATATTCCCCACACCATGACACCACCACCACCAGCCTGAACCGTTGATACAAGGCAGGATGGATCCATGCTTTCATGTTGTAGACGCCAAATTCTGACCCTACCATCCGAATGTTGCAGCAGAAATCGAGACTCATCAGACCAGGCAACGTTTTTCCAATCTTCTATTGTCCAATTTCGATGAGCTTGTGCAAATTGTAGCCTCAGTTTCCTGTTCTTAGCTGAAAGGAGTGGCACCCGGTGTGGTCTTCTGCTGCTGTAGCCCATCTGCCTCAAAGTTCGACGTACTGTGCGTTCAGAGATGCTCTTCTGCCCACCTTGGTTGTAACGGGTGGTTATTTGAGTCACTGTTGCCCTTCCATCAGCTCGAACCAGTCTGGCCATTCTCCTCTGACCTCTGGCATCAACAAGGCATTTCCGCCCACAGAACTGCCACTCACTGGATGTTTTTTCTTTTTCGGACCATTCTCTGTAAACCCTAGAGATGGTTGTGCGTGAAAATCCCAGTAGATTAGCAGTTTCTGAAATACTCAGACCAGCCCTTCTGGCACCAACAATCATGCCACGTTCAAAGTCACTCAAATCACCTTTCTTCCCCATACTGATGCTCTGTTTGAACTGCAGGAGATTGTCTTGACCATGTCTACATGCCTAAATGCACTGAGTTGCCGCCATGTGATTGGCTGCTTAGAAATTAAGTGTTAACGAGCAGTTGGACAGGTGTACCTAATAAAGTGGCCGGTGAGTGTATATATATATATATATATATATATATATATATATATGTATATATATATATATATATATATATATATACATAAATCACATAATTTTAATTCCCAAAAAATATTTCGATATGTATATTTTGGGCTTAAGAGTTGGCCAGAGCTGGTTTACAGCTAGAGGCTGCATCCTGAATAGCCACTCTAAACTGTTCAAATTTATTGGTTGTTAACTTACGTAAATAATGCAATGAAATAGCCTAAAAAAATATTAATAATGATAAAAAAAACATAGGCACATATATTCAAATGTTAATCGTACTTTCATGCGATTTTGAAGGCTATTTTGTAGGCGATTTTGTTGGGTATTCTTTTTTATTATTTATCATGATGAATATATTTATACAGGCTCAATCCTATTTGAATATTTTAAAGCAGATGGATACAAAAGGTCCAGTGCAGCCTATTCGTCCTTTGAGGGACGCACCATGTAGCCTTCGTGGGATTTCCTAATTGCGCAACCAGGTGTTCCCAATTACCGCTCCTGGCGCCAACTGCAACAGTGCGAGAGTACAGCTACCACCCTGATCATTCATGTGCAGGGGCGTAGCCAGGACATTATTTCTGGGGGGGCCAGCTTGTGCCAGTCTTTTATTTGGGGTGGCACTTGATTGTCAAAAACTACTATTACTAAAACTCACGCGCGGCTCGTCAGGCCATAAACAATGGATTGAACTCCCTTATGACACTAATAATGTCTAATTGATAAATGCAATGTGTCATCATTATGTGAGGGGTTAGGGACCTTAACATGAGACAGGGATGTTTTTAGTGCAAATGACAGAAAGACACAATATGAATTGTCATATTAGGCGATAATTTATTTAGGTAAACCATTGCATTTTAAATGCAACATCCAATTTATTTGTGATAACACAACAGGTTACAACAGTTGCACAAATCATGACTAGATCATGTAGTAACACTTGAGTCATTACTAGTTAGTTCCAATGATCTTCACTTTATAATACAGATCTAAATAATTAGTAATTCCCACAAAAGTATCTAGTAACACTTCATCTGTGAGCTATTACTTACTAATTATTTGGATCTGTATAATAAAGTGAAGATCATTGGAACTAACTAGTAATGACTCAAGTGTTACTACATGATCTAGTCATGATTTGTGCAACTGTTTGAGATTTTTGGTGAACTTTAGTATACTTTTAGAAAATGTCTTTAGTAACACTTGAGTAATTACTAGTTAGTTCCAATGATCTTCACTTTATAATATGGATCCAAATAATTAGTAATTCCCACAGAAGTATCTAGTAACACTTTCATCTGTGAGCTATTACTTACTAATTCATTAATAAGAGTTTCTTTTAGTTAATAGTAGTGACTAGTAGTTACTAGATTATTAATAAACTTTTTCAGTAGTTCTCTGGGAAGTATTAAAAAATAGAAGTTATTGATTAGTTAATAGTGAACTACCACTTTCATCTATGCGCTATTACTTACTAGTTTATTAATCAGAGTTTCTTGTTAGTTAATAATAGTTACTAGATTGTTAATATTGTGTAACTCATTGGTTCTTGTGTAGTTATTCATTAACGAAGGAACCGTATTCTAAAGTGTTACCCTGAAATGTTCTGTTCGCTTTGTGTCTGCTGTAACAATTACACTCTTAGAAGAAAAGGTTCAATATAGAACCTTAAAAGGTTCTAAAGCGTTACGTATTTGGAACCCCTGAAAATGCAATGCATGTGAATGATCACAAAATTCAAGATATGGTGGTTAAAAAATGTAATTAATCAATATCACACGAAGAGTGCCATTTCACTTTTTATCTTCCAAAAATCTGCATGATTAAAATGTGATATTAAGTTACTACAACAGTTTAATAAACAATAATTTAATAACAACTACAAATGTTGCAGAATAATGTAATATATGAATGAATAATAGCCTTTAAAAAAACCTTTGAGCCAAAAGGGTTCTTTCTTGTCGTTATTGAACCTTTTTTAGCATAAAATGTCCTTTGGAGTTGAGTAAAGAACCCTATGCTACATTATAGAACCCTTTTTCCTAAGAGTGTAGCTTACACTATAATCAATGGAAGTAGCTATAGGCTACACGACGTGATTGCAGCGCCAGCGCGTGCGTTTGAAGGGATAAAAAGAGACCAGATTAGTCTAAAAGGGATTTTACGTGTCGTCGTGAACGGAACGCTTCAGTTAGTGCCTGTACCCTAAGTGACACATTGGAATTGACTTAAGCTAACTATCTAGCGCTAGCCAGCCAGATAATCATACATGTTTGCAAAAATAACAGCAGCAGCGCTGGTTAACTAAACTCACTCTACATTAAACTGAGTCAGAAGATAACTAATATGATCTTATCAGTTCAATTAATATTATGCTTTCAAGTATCACCAACTTACTCACCTGTTAGTTACAGTGGTATATACAGTGGTTAGCTGCTAGTCTTCATTAAGCGCTGTCAGAATGAAGGCACGTTATGTCTCGCACTGTTGATGGGGGCGTGACCCAACATGTCGCTAATAGGGGGCTTGTAGCGTAAGTGACAAATCAATGACTTGATTAAAAAATGCATACATTTCAGCTTCCTTTTTAGACCGTTATTGGAGTTTTTATTTTTATTTTTTATTATTATTACATTTATTTTCCCGTGAGGTTGGGAGGGGGGGCCAGCAGAGAAGGCCTTGCTGGCCCTGACGGCCCACCATTATATATATATATATATATATATATATATATATATATATATATATATATAATATACATAAATCACATAATTTTAATTCCCAAAAAATATTTCGATATGTATATTTTGGGCTTAAGAGTTGGCCAGAGCTGGTTTACAGCTAGAGGCTGCATCCTGAATAGCCACTCTAAACTGTTCAAATTTATTGGTTGTTAACTTACGTAAATAATGCAATGAAATAGCCTAAAAAATATTAATAATGATAAAAAAAACATAGGCACATATATTCAAATGTTAATCGTACTTTCATGCGATTTTGAAGGCTATTTTGTAGGCGATTTTGTTGGGTATTCTTTTTATTATTTATCATGATGAATATATTTATACAGGCTCAATCCTATTTTGAAAATTTTAAAGCAGATGGATACATAAGGTCCAGTGCAGCCTATTCGTCCTTTGAGGGACGCACCATGTAGCCTTCGTGGGATTTCCTAATTGCACAACCAGGTGTTCCCAATTACCGCTCCTGGCGCCAACAGCAACAGTGCGAGAGTACAGCTACCACCCTGATCATTCATCTAATAAAATTGAGAAAACATATCATAATCATATTATAGCCAGAATTGTATATTGGGGCAATATATATATATATATACAGTATATATAAAATTATATATATATATATATATATATATATATATATATATATATATATATATATATATATATATATATATATATATGTCAGGAGCCAATCAGAGTCATCATACGTCACCGCACCAAGATCCCTGTCCCCAGATTATTAATCACCTGCACCTGTTTCCAATCCGCACTCATTGTCTCAGCCAGCATAAAAACTCCTGCTTCACAGTCATTCCCCGTCAAGCCTCCAACAGGAAAAGACCGTCAACAGTTCTCTCTGCTTTCCTATGAATCATCACCTGCCAAGACGTAAAGTATACTCACCTGTATACTCACCAAAGGAATCTACTCACGTGGAATTCTCTCTGGGTCTCGTCTACCCACCAGCGATCTATAGAGGAAAGACGGAGAGTCAGCGCATGTCTCCACAATCACGAAATTCCTTATCAAGAGGATTCACTCACCTGGAAGACTCCTGCCACGAATCCTCTTCACAAGCACCGTTGAGCACCTGTAAACCTGAACCCTTACCCGTTCACTTAAATAAAGAAAAGTGTATATTCATCACTTACCTCTGTGTTCGCGTCTGAATCCTGACAATATACACTATTATATAATATATATATATATATATATATATATATATATATATATATATATATATATATATATATATATATACTATTATATATATATAAAATTATAATATAATATTATATATATATAAATTACAAATTAAATAAGCAAAGCAGTAGCCTAGTCTGTTTTCTTTCGTTTTGAATTGTTCTGTTTAAAAGTAGACATATGTGAGGTGAGTAGGCCTACCTTATACAGTACGCTGAGATTCGTTCATTTATATAGGTAGCCTATTTACCTCTTTATTTATTAAAAGCTTTCTGTTTTATGTCTGTGTGAAAGTTTTTAAGCATCTTTTAGTGCCGCTTTCAGAGCGCTCAAGTTAGTTACATTGTTTTTTTTTTCATAAATGCGAATAAAATAAAAAAAGGCAAATATACAATTTAAAATAAATATTTTTATTTACTGTGGAGACTAAGAGAGCCAACCTTTCTTCATCTGGTACCATAGGCTAGTATTACTGTGGTTTGCACAATAGCCTAATTCACAGGCTACCTTGATGTGATTTCATAGGCTAGTGCTTTTTATTGTGTACAGAAATGGACCATGGAATCAGCTTGTCAACCCTATTTGAATATTTAAAACCAGTTGAATATAAAAAGTACAGTGCAAGGTAACGTTACTCCGCTCATCATCGACAGCTGTCTGTCACAGTTGGCGACAAGAACAATTCTCCGTGGACCGGTTCGGAGCGCTTCAGATGAGATGCGCACTTTCATATGGGGGGATGCAGCTAACAACAATTTGTTAATATTGTGACAATAGACCAACATTTTGTTACTTTAATTTTCAAAATAACCAGTGGGGGAATGAACTTCACAGCTTAGGCTACTTCTATTCACGTAAATGTGAAGTAGGCCTAACCTACTTTTTCCCCTCACGGACAGCAACACTACGCATATTGTTTTACATTAAACTACACTAAAGTAGGTAATCCTATAGTTTAAATGTATCAACCTTGCAAACACTCAGATGCCATTACAAAAATAAACAACCTCATAAAACAACGCATGAATTTTATTTTATTTAACACATTTAAAATAAATTATGAATAATAATGTACAGTAATGTATGTTTTCGCGTTTCCACAAGACAAATAAAGCCACACAATGGTGACAAATGAGTTGATGAAAAAGAGGAAGAAGAAAAAAACTTTTGGCTGTTAACACTGGTTTCTCTGCCTATTTGATTGATGAAAACAATACTTTTACGTTTAAATGTCAATTTGCCGTCCACCACCGAACTCTCGGCCGCCCTTTAAAAAAAATGCTGTCGTCACCAGCGCAATGACTTATGGGGTAGAATAGGCCGCGTAAGCTCGGGTAGGATACATTTATGTATCCTCACTTTCTTCGCGAAATGAAGGGTGCATTTGGCTGTCGCTTTTGAATCACGGAAGCCTTCGTCGCGCCGGGATGACGCAACCGGCCTTTGAATACGGCCTTCGGAGGATGCATAACCAATCTCGCTCCTAATTGAAGCTCTTTCAAGCAGAGGCTTGATCAAGACAAAAGCCTGCCAGCACTGCTGTCAGGTATCACATGTGATACTGAAAATACAAAATGCATGCAACGTGTGTGCACAAAGTGCTGTTATGATGAGCCCAACCTGCAGGACCACAACCCAGCTGACACTGCAACATGGGAGCAGTGGGAGAAGCAGGATGTTGTAGTGGGAGAGAGAAGCTACAAGAACTGGGTGAAGAAAAAGGAGAGGGGGACAGTAGGAGAGCTAACTGGTGTGTTGAACCAGAAGCTCAATGCAATTGCGAGTCATCAGTTAAACTGGCTTCATCAGGTGAAACAGTTCAGACACATCAAGGAGAACATCCATGCTAATAAAATGGTCTTACACATAGACTTTTCAGAGAACTACAGAGGCCTTTCATTTCGGTGGCAATAGGCAGCAGGCCACAATGCATACTGGAGTTGCCTACTCAGTTAGTGGCTCCCAGTGCTATGCCACCATTTCCCAGTCCTTGCGTCACAATGAGCGTGCTGTGTGGGCACACATCAAGCCGATTATTGGTGATTTCCGAAGAAGACATGAAAATGCAATCGACACTCTGCATGTTCTCAGTGATGGGCCAGCAACCCAGTACCGGAATCGATCAAACTGCTTCCTCATGAGCAGCATTCCCGTTGCATGGGGATTCAAGAGGGTCACCTGGAATTTTTCAGAGCGTTCCCATGGGAAGGGTGCACCTGATGGTGTGGGAGGAGTGCTAAAGCGTAAGGCAGACATGTATGTTCTCGGAGGCAGTGACCTACAAACACCAAGAGATCTGTATGAGTATTTACAAAAGTGCTCTGAAAATGTCACCATCATGTGGATTGAAGAAGAGCAGATCTCCACCATGGATGAAATGCTCCCTCCATCAGTGCGTCCAGTGACTGGAATCAGCAGTACACACCAAGTTCTGTCTTTTCCAGGAAAGATATTTTACAGAGATCTTAGTTGTTTCTGCCAGTATCCAGTGATGTGCAACTGTCACAAGCTGCACCAACTTGAGTTTGACCATGTTTTCCCTGATGAGGTGCCAGGTGACAAGACAAGTGATGAGTAAGTATTATGAGTTTCCATTAAATTATTTACATTTTACAATAATAAATAAATACTTGATTTTCTTCCTTTGACTTTGAAGTGGTGGTCCATCTGCTGAAGTGCCCTCTGTCCAACCTAGCTGGCCCACTAGAGATTCCCGAGCCCAGTGAGTATAACATATTTAGCTAACTTTAGGACATGCTGGTGATAACATTTCACTGCAAACAAAGATTTCCCTGACAAATAAATCTCTTTCTTTGACTTAAGTGATGGTGACTCTACTACGGAGGTGCCTTCTTCTCCATCCAGCTTGCCCACTAGAGAGCCCCAAGCCCAGTCAGTATAAACCCTACATATTTGTAAATTGGGCAAACCCAATTTGATAGAGTAGAAGCTAGTTGTTGCAATCACTGAAGACAATCGTGTCACTGACATAAATCTGTCCTCTGAAGCTCTTCTACTAAGTGCATCAATTGGAGAGGCTGAGGATTCAGACACCATTTCCAATGAAGGATACACAGAAGGACAGTTTGTCTTAATTAAGTATGAGGGAAAACCATATGTGGGACAAATTGTTGCCATAAGTATGGAGGCGCTGCAGGTGAACTGCATGAAACAACGTGGAGACAAAAATGGTTTTGTCTGGCCAAATAGGCGAGACTGCATTTATCATCAAGATCAGGAAGTTGTTTGTGGCTTATCAGAACCTCAGCAAGGCAGACGGTTTGCTACTCTCTCCAAATTTGACTGGCTTATGTACAATGGAGTCTAGATTAACTGATTTATTTGTGAATCCACTCAGCTACGCTGTATGTTCATGGTTCAAATGATATAAAAAAAATTGTTTGTTTTACTTATATTAATACATATTGCAGACCAGTTTTCAATTGAAATGAAATTTGATATACAAACATATGTTCATATGTTTCATACAATATTAAAAAATGTTTTTTTTTATTGTTAAATATCAAATAAATCAATAAAATTTGAATATTACCTTCCAGCATTTACGAGTGGTTAAATATTTTCTGCCATATGAGTGATCAGTACTCACCAATAAGTAGGATAATACATGGTTTGCATTGACACATGGCGACATTATCATATGGTGTGACACTATATCATTTGGTGTGACATTCCAAATTGTGAAAATAACATACCTTTATTAATGATAAAACCTGAAAATATTCATGGAATACATAGAAAATAGTATCAGCAAAAGTCACAAATACTTTTATAATTTTCTGGCAAGGTTTGTCACAATAAATAGAAAATATGTTGAAAGACCGACGCCATAGGTCTCACATTGAGCAATGTTTTAGAAAATAATACACAAATTGTATTAATTTTCACAAAACTATAATGGATCACAGTTTAGTTATGATAAATTACTTTAATAAAGTGAGTAACTTAAGAAAGGTATAATCCATTTTCAGTTTATAGACAATTATTTTCATGTCACACCATATGATCGATTGTACGCACTAATACAACAAATTGTCACATAAATTCTGATTCCAATTGAACTTTTTGAAACAACATATGTTTCTATAAAGATGAGAGTTTGTAGAACAAAAGTCAACCATTTTTATGCCTGTTATTTGAAATTTTTGAAAAAACACTTTTTTATGGTATATATGTCACTGACCCATATATATATATATATATATATATATTAGGGATGAGCGAGTACAGCATTATCTGTATCTGTTAACCATATGAATTATCTGTATCTTTACTCGGACGGGGCGGGGCATAAACCGGAAGTGGGCGGGATTTAACCCGGAAGTGGGTCGGGTTGTCTTAAAATGGGCGGGGCTTTAATGGGTATGTTATTTTAAGCATGCAATTGATATGGGTTGATCAGAAATTGTTATATTTATTGCTGATTAGAAAACTATATTTACATGACAGAAGTCGCGTGCACGAGTCGCGGGCACCACCACGTCTGAACAAACCGCACGTTAACCAGAACTCTACTCTACTCGTCTCTTACTCTACTGGCTAATAAGTAAGTACAAATCTGAACCTGAAGAAACCATAAACGTTAATGGAAAAGACAAGAGTCAAGGCACGCCCGTGAACCTGAGTGACTGAGGGAGAGACAGAGAGCTGCTCTCTTCTCAGTGTTCTGTGTGTGAGTGAGCAGAGCGGGACAGAGCAACACGTTACATCTGTATGCGTGTTGACGCGCTGTGACTATAGCCTATCACAGAACGTAGACACAGTCAGCTACCCAATGAGGATTTTATTCAATCCAAGCACAGATATAGAGAGCCTAAGTCCCGCCCCTCCGCTTTGGTTCATGGGACCTTATTTCGAAAACAATGCATGGTAGTCAATGGCGAGAGATAACTTATCTTTTTATTCCGTCTGAACTGTGCCCTGGATTACACATATGATGTTTGTCAATTTAAAAGATAATTATGAAAGCCAAGAAAGTCGCAGTTCGTCTTAAAACAGAAGAGTAACTTTTAGTTTTATGTGAAAAACCCTCAATGAACTACATCTCCCGGGAGCCGAAACAACGAGCAAGATCAGCTGCTGTGTGTGTGTGCAGTCTGGAACAACACACTCATGACGGTAACGTTACGATTATAACGGAAGACTATAGAAACAATGACATAGCCTCAGTAAAGTTCGCTTCATTCATTGAGAGAAAAATGTGCGCCTTTGGGGTTTGTAGTCTTTGTAATTACGTATTTTCACAGTCTTATATCTCAACAGTTTTACACCAAACTGCGACTTTCTTGACTTTAAAATGTATCTTTTAAATTGACAAACATCATATGTGTAATTCAGGGATCAATTTAAACGAAATCAAAATATTTGTTATCTCTCGCCATTGACTACCATTCAATATTTTTCCGAAATAAGGTCCCATGGTGGTCGACCGGAAGGGAGGGACTTAGGCTCTCTATTCACTCATATTACTCGTATAACACTCGTACTAGGAAAAAGTGCTTTATCCGTACCGGATACTCGTTTCAGCCGAGTATTCGGCTCAACTCTATTATATATATATATATATATATATATATATATATATATATATATATTTTTTTTTTTTACTAAATGTTTATCTATAGCAAATATTATGTTGTTCAATATCGTATTTAAGCAATAGGCCTACATGTTCATATCACTTCTTACTGGGTATTTTATTTATTTTTTATTATATAGCACAGATTTACTGCAGTGTTTTTTATGGTTATGCAGCTATGTGAGCCTTACAGTTTTTCTCTGTCGCTTTGGTGCATTTCTCACATCTCTATTTACATTTGCACAATAGTTAATGCAGTTCTCAAAACAATTAGTACAAATTGCAAAACTTAGTTGATAACCTGCAAAAGTGTGTCCCTTGCTCAAAATGGATAACTCATTCCTCAAAAGCAAGTATTCATGTCATTGAAAGTGTCAGTGTCGTCAAGATGAAAAGTCCTAACATCAGTGTTTATGAACAAGATAGTCAAATGGCTTTGTCAAGTTTTCATTATGACAGTTTACTCTGTAAGTGTTTGACAATGCAAAAAAAGTCAGATCTTGGTGACACTACCTGAAAATGCTCAAGACAGTCCTATAAACTATTTGCACAGCCATTTGAAAACTACTTTACAGTAAAGTTTCACATTACTGTATTTAGTGAAGTACAGTAATTGAGTACAAGACAGTGAATATGTATGTTTCACATTTTTACTGCATGGTCTTTGCAATCTAATTTGTTCAGAGCATTGTGCAAAAGAAAAAATACACCCTTATTTACAACAAACATAAACTCCCTTTGGGTAGATCGGTGCACAAGTGAACAATATCACATATTGGAACTGAACATACAACATACATACTGTAAATCATTCATGCACATCTCTTCTCATCAGTGAAAGCTGAGGTTCGCCTGCGAGAAATTGTTCAATTTAGGATACAAAATGTTGTTTTTTTAAAGATAAAAAAATAAAATAAATAAAATTTGCTTGACGGATTTTGACAACTAGTTCAACATTTTTGTATGTGATGACTCAAGCAATGAAATGAGGACTATTCGTTTTATATGGAATGACTATTCAGCATTCACAAGTATAGTTAATTTGGACTGATATGACATAAGCAAATGATAATGTTATAAAACAGCAGAGAGTTGTATGAAAGCAATTGATGCATGTCCAAAAGCATTTGCAATTTGTTGGAAGGAATGAGAAACTGCTACTATGATGTGCACAAATGACAAAATGTTGTGGAGGTTGAACTAACTGTTGTGCAAATGTAAATAGAGATGTGAGAAATGCACCAAAGCGACTGAGAAAAACTGTAATATTTGAAACCCTTTTTACATAGGACATACACAGCTTAAAACATGAACACACAATACAGGTGTGGATAAATAAATAATTGGATTTTTATTTTTATATTTTTTGTGCTGATCCACCAATCCTGATGGAAATATGAAGAAGCCAAGTGAATGACGCGTGAATGTAAAATATCTCCCTGAAGTACAGGTGACGTCATGTAGCTTTTGTTTTTAAAATTGGTCCTCCATAAATAATAAGAGACGATTAAAGCAAAGAGTAGCCTATAGAAGTACCAAGAGGAATGGGGTTGTCATGCTTGTGCCACTATCACTGTTGGATTCTTTATATATTAGATAAATTATTCTATGTTCCAAATATAATTGTGTTCTACTAATTCAGCTATAAACAATCAATATTTGACTAAAACTTGTCTATTACAGTTTTTCTCCATTGGTTTGGCTCATTTCTTGAAATCGAAATTACATTCTCAAAACAACATAGACAAACCTCCAAACTACTTGGCAATTGCTCACAACAGAATTGAATTTCTCATTCAGTTCATCAAATTGCAAATGCCTAAGTACATGTCTCAATGTCTCAGTACATCTTTGCAAATGATTAGACATTTAGCACAATTTCCAAGTGAATAGATCTTGTTGATCTAAACTGATTGTTCTTTCTCAGTCTAATGGTTGTTCACTCCAAAACATGTCAGCGTCATTTCATTGTAAGTCATCACATGCACAATAGTCTGTTCAATTGTCAAAATTAGTCAAGAACATAATACCGTGAATACCATATATGAATCCCTTGGAACATTTGATACATTTATTACAGCAATTGACAGAACTTGACTAATGAAGGAGGACTTTCACACATCTCAGATTACCAATCAAACCGTATGTTTGGTCAAAGAGCTGCAATTAGTGCCTCCCATGTAAATCTGTCTACAGTATTGTAATACTGTGGGTTTTACTGTAACATTTCAGTAAGTCTAGTCATTGATGATTTCCCCCTCCCCTTTCTGTCAAATACCCCCTGTAGTACCTCTGCATAGGGGTACATGTACCCCAGGTTTGGAACCACATGATGACAATTCCTTGGCAAAGTGAGTGCAATGTGTGATGTCAAATCTTGGAGGCTACTCTTACCCTGCATTTTGCACATCAACGTCTTTCCGTTCCACAATATCCATTTCTGTCAGATTCTCAGTACGTACTTGTATCGATGATTATTCACCACAATCGCTGCTGCGTCTCTCACCTGGCTGGCTCGCCAAGGTTGTAGCGCAGCATACGTGCCAGCTCTAGTGTAATCAGGTTCAATACAGTTAGATTTGGGCCAACTGATCAAGTCAAGAAGTCAAGGAGCGGCTACTTGAGAGAAGGAGGCAACACAGCAGGTAGGTGAATACTCAATAACTTTGTTTACTCGTTGGAATCTTGCATCCAATGAAGATAATCCTTAATTTCAATTCGTCTGTATCATGTAAATGTCAATACTGTCATATAACAACAAACGATGTATGATGATACTTATAATCAACTCATTTTTTGGAAATTTCAGGAAAATTGACTCAGTTGATAACAATTGTTATATACTTTGCATGAAAATGAAATAAAATAAAACTTATTAAAAAAACTAATTGAAAATTTGTGTATAACCTCCAAAAAATATGAAGGAAACAATAAACAATGTTCTCAACAATGTCTTTTTCTTCAAAGTGTAAGTCTTTTCAGTTCAGAATCAAATTACTCAGCTTAAAAGAGTTGTTGACTCTTTAGAATCGTTCAGTTCAGAATCAATGAAGAATTCAAAACTCAAGGAAAAAATGTGCAAAAACAAAGTCTCAGTCCTCTTTGTCCAAAAAATGTGGCTTGCTCGCCTTTTACATATGTTCACATCTGTCATACGTGTCCAGGAGTCACAATTTCTCATATGAAACACAAAAAAGAATGGGAAAAAAACAAACAAAAAAAACCCAGCCAAGGCAAGAATTTCAAATCTTGTTCAATAAGATGATAATTTGCGTGCTTTGCTCGGTGTGTATACATTGGCTCTCATTCTTATTCTCTGCCTCGTCTTTTCACTTCAGCATCAGCTCTTCAGTTACTTCAGCGTCAGCTCTTCCGTTAACACTTTTCACTCAGAAATGAATCTTTGCTTGCATCCAAGTTTATTTTACTCTAAATCCGAGTAACAGTATCACTCAGTGTGCATTTCCTCTGTCTGATTCCACTTGTGTCTCCTGTCTCTTATGTTCCCGCTACTGACAGTGCCCGTGTGACTTGTGGGTGCCAGTTTCCATGCAAATGTTGTGATCTATAAAAACAAACTTGAATGGAGAATGTGCGCAACTTAAAACAAACCTTGAGCTGTGCATATGCACATTTGGAGACAAAGGGAATTGGCCATCGATGGTGAGCTGGAGTCAAATGTCTTCTTGGTCACTTTTAGACCAAAAAAAAATAAAATAATTATGAGAAGTTACAAAAAAATTATATTCAATAAATAGAAATATATATTTGTTGTGGATGTGGATGCTTTTAACACTTTACTCTGGGGCGCTGTGTTTTAATGTTTTAACTAGAGATAATTGCTAATCAATGGCAGCATTGGCCGTAGCAGTTTACATTAATCGTATGTGATCATTTCGTATACGCGTGGAGGGCTATTCGGCATTTACCGCGGCCATACTGGGAATAATTCATCATGGATATTCTCTTCAGTTAAGATGTAGACCACCTCACTTCAATGGCGTGGTCCCGTTACTGACATTGCCCCAAAATGCCCCCCTTCTGAGATAATTTTCAGTCTGCACAAGAAAGGTGCGAGTAGCACATGTCCCTCCTGAGCGAGCAGGAGAGTGGATTTTACAGCCGCCATTGTAGAGACTTGAGCTTGAACCACACACAAATTAATCAAATTAATCTCTCATGGGATTACAGTTTTTCTCTCATTGGTTTGGCTCATTTCTTGAAACAGAAATTACATTTTCTAAACTCTAAAGTCATTGGCAAAACAGTCTTAGGTTCAGCAGCACACTATAGCTCACTTGCAAAAGCTCATATCTCTCCCAAAACAGTTCACTTATGCTTCAAATCTAAATTCATTTCTCAAACAAAGAGTCAGTGCCACCAAAATCTCAAATCTAAAAGGGGTTGGTCTGGACTAGCTTCATTATTCATAGATGAACGAAGGTGCGCTTGTTCGATGGCGCAATTCTATTTTAACGGCGCATTTACCAGGCGCGCTTTCAGCATCGGTTCACAGCCGAGTAGAACGATGTTCTCGTCAGGACCGTAAAAGAAAGAGAAGGGACACTGGGATGTGGACAAACCCACCAATTAGCTTTCAAGGTTAAACATGCATATAATAATTTGGGTAAATGTGTAAGCTTCTATGCCTGTTTTTCCCATCATCATGGACACAACAATGATTTCCCTCATGTTTATGATATTTTCCGGATAATAATGTATCATTTGCAAAAGTGAATGCATCTGTGTTGATGAGAGAATCATCTACAGCTACGATGCCGTTCATTATTTGAGTTGGGTGCCAAGCATGCAAAATATTGCCTTAAAATAGCATCTGAGGTTGCCGGTTGCCCACTGACTCTGACCAGGTTTTCTGGTCATTGCCAGTGCTTTTCTGGAACTTAATAAGATTGCCAACACATCCCTGCCTCCCTTTTTGAATAAGTTCATTAGTTTACGAAAATTGGCGGTTGCCCGTGTGGAGGGAATCTGTGCGTTTGAAGATTTGAGAGAAGTGAGAAAATAGGACGATAAATGTGTGTCCAGTGTATAAAGTCATTGTGCTTGTGGGTGCAATAAGAGCCATAATGTTTAAAATGAAGTCAGTGTGATCATGTAGTAATCCCACGAATTCAGCAGAAGATACCCACCTTTCTTAAAATATTGTCATTGGTCAGAATTCTCTGAAAAGAGGTTGGCACTGTTTTGAGTTAAAGACCCGCACAAAGGAGCAGAACCTGTTCAGTTTCTAGTTCAGTTCTGTTCAGTTTTGTTTGGTTCCAGTTTAAGTTCATTGCCTTCTTAAAGCCACAAGAGAGTGTTCCTGTTTGATGTTCTTTTTTAAGAAAACAACAAAGAGTTTGCGTGTTCAGATATTTGAACATTTGAACGAGACCAATACTCAGCAGGCAACCCATCAAGATTTTGGGGTTAAAAGTATAAGCCATCTAACTCTTAACTTTCATTTTTTTTCGTATATCATGTTTAAAAACGTTTGCTGCAGTTTTATTTTCTGGAATGGCCTTTGAGAACTATAAAGACTCTCATTTGCCCAATCACACTGACTTGGGAGTTGCGGTAAGTTTTTACGTTTAGGCACTTCAAAGTAACAAGGGGACACACATCATGACAGGAAACATTCAATTTTTACAATATATTTACAAAGTTTAGCCATTGCAACCGTATCTAACTAATAACTGGTGCTTTAATGAAGTTGAAATACCTTCTTGAGAGTTTTTTAAGGTTTAAAATTATGTTGGTGGTTCATTCAATGTTACAAGCTATTCTTCTTGCTCACTTCCCTCTGCGACTGTATGACGCGTGTAGAGGTGACAAGACACGGCTTGGAGTTTTGTTTGGATTTTGGGGGGGATCATTTTTGGCGTGCAACCTGAAATTTTTGTTTTTGGAAAAAACTGAGAGGTAGGAGACCGAGGATGACGACTTAATCGGTAAAACACAGGTGTACGTCAATGATTTGGGACAGTGGAAGGATAAGGCATCTGATCTGCCATTAGAAAAAGAGGTAGGGAGAGGGGGTGGTATTTACGTGTGATTTGGGTCGAACTAGAGAGGAAGGTAGAGAAGAGAGTAGCGCTGTTGACGTTTTGAGAGCGTGACATCACGATACCCGTTTAAGGATGTGAGGAGACTCATGAGCACTAAATTTGTATTTCCCACACGTTCATGGAAGAAGTCCAGAGATTACTCTAGTTTCTTCACTAGTTTGTGGAGTGAGGAAATTGTTCATCAATACGTCACGTGTGTTTGTATGAATTTGAGTTAAAATACTAGTGAAGTGTAATGCAGTGACATTGGGGAAGTGGTCCTGGTGAGACATAATTTGATAACTTATTGCAGCCAATGAATATTATTTAGCGGTAAAACTTCTTTTTTCTTTTTTTTAATTTTTATGTGGAGTTGCGAAGTACTATACTACCGCAAATTACCATTCTATCTTTATCTGCCCGAGTGAGAGGGTGAGCCACATATTGTATTGCCATCTTTTCTCTTGTGCTTGCCTGAGCCCAACTCTCAGTCTTTCCCCGTGGATCCTGGTGCAGAGCCAGTCACGCCAATTTTTTACCCTTCATTTGCCCTTTGACCTGTGCAAAGAGAGCCAGTTTTGCTGTTGAGTCTCACTCCTCATGATCCTGCTGAGAGCCAGGACCGTCGATCCCACGCCCAGCTGTGAATGAATCCCCTATTTCCCGTCTGGGATCCTGTGAGAGCCAGTTATAGTTGTCGGGTCTCACCTTCTGCTGCTTGAGCCTGTGAAGTAGTTAGTCCAATCTCACTCCTCCTGTTCATCTGGATCTGTGAGTACAGATCAGGACGTGTCGACCTTTATTTCAGCCCCAGAGCTGAGTTTCGCCTGTTGAATCCCACTCTTTGGATTTGGGAGGCGCAGGCGTTGCGAGATCCCACCTGTAGCCCCGGCCAACAGTGTTGAATCCCCACTCTTCCCGTTTATTTGGGATCTGTGAGTAGAGCGCACCCTGTGAAGAGTTTCGCTGTTCTACCCACCCGGCTGAGCAGCCAGTTATACTGCAATCTCCTGACCTCCTGCCTGCTTGCCTAAGAGCTAGCCTCGCGGTTCAATCCTCACTCCTCTGATCTGGGATCCTGTGAGTAGAGCCAGTTAGATCTGAACTCACCTCTCACACTTGGCCTCTGAGAGCTGTGGGAGGAGCTCACTCCCTTTACCTCATTTCACCCTGTGAGAAGAGCCAGTTATACCGCCAACTTGACCTTCACTCCTCTGGCCTGCTTGGGAGAGATCCGTTGAATCCTTATTCTCCCTCGTCTGGATCCCCTGTGAGCCAGAGCCCAGTGAGTTATTCCAATCTCACCTCTTGCCTGCTTGAGCTTGTGTTTCCTCCTCTATCCATCTGGGAGATCCCTGCCAGTAGAGATGACCTATACACGATCTCAGTTTTTGCCTTCTTGAGCTGGGTGCAGAGAGCCACTCACTCTCCCGTCATGCAGTGAGAAGAGCCAGTCAAGTCTGACCTCACCCTTCTGCCTACTTGGGAGCTGTGGTTAGTCGTGGCTCACCCACTCCCGGTTCATTCCTGGGCACTCCCGTGAGAGCCAGCTTACTATTGAATCCTCACCTTTGTCTGTTCGCTTAGCCCCCCTGTGGGCAGAGCCAGTTTCAGAAAGACCAGATAATCCCACCTTCATCTGCTCTCAGCTGTGAAAGAGAGCCTAGTTCGCTGTTTGAATTATTTTCCTGTTCATCTGGATCCTGTGAGAAGAGCCAGATTCAAGTCCTCACCTTCTATCTCCTGCCTGCTGTAAAGAACAATCATGTGAGAGGACCACATATCGTGAATCCCTCACTTGCCTTCTTGAGTGTGAGTGAGTCTCCGCTGCTCAACCTCTCCACTCTGTCTGGATCTGCTGAAGAAGAGCCGGGTAGCATAACGTCAATCTTATCCCGCCCCTGTCACCCTGGTGAACATCTCTGTGTTCACGCCCTCACTTTTGTTCATCTGGACTGTGAGAGTAGAGCCTCAGTTAGATCATATTCCTCACCTTTATTCTGTTTGTCTCAGCCCTGCGAAGTTTGTGTTGAATCCTCACCCCTCCCCGTCCTGTGAGAGGAGCTAGTCACTATTTGCCAATCTCACCTTTATTTGCTCCGTGAGCCCAAGAAGAGTCAGATAATTGCCAATCTGGCACTTGTTCATCTGGACCCTGTGAAGAGAACTACTGTTGAACTCTCACTGTTCTGTCGCTCAGCCCCTTCAGAGGTCTTATTGCTGTGTGGATTGGGATTCTTTTCCATCATCCGAATCTGTGAAGAAAAGTTGTTTCATGAGAAACTACTATTGTTTTTTTCGCCCTTTGTCGAGAAAGCAAAGTTCTGGCTGGCTCGCTTCTCGATCCCGCGGGAGGTTGTTTAACTTAAGTTGTCAAATAAGTCCTGTGGTTCTTGCCTCCGCGGGGCGGGGCGTCGCTCCCGCGGCGGTACGTTCGGGGAGTGGGGTCGGTCGGCAGTCCCCTGGTTGGTCACTTTTCTTGACGACTATAGTGTTTAGATTAGTTTTGTGTTTAGAATAGTATAGTTTCCATATATTTTAAAAGATAATTGCCTCGTGTTGTGCTCAGATTTAATGTTTGATACATAGTAATTTCACTATACACTATATCTATCTTTTGAAGTTAGACCATTGCATCAAGCTTTGGACAAATAAAGGATTTAGCGTTTACTTCCCTGTTACTAGACTTAAATATTTGGGATCATAATAAGCAGGAAAGTAGTTTCATTGAGAAAAGCGTAGACTACAAACATTAGCTCTTATTATTTACGGAATTGCTCACTACAGGCTATTAATATATCAGTGGGTGACTTAATGAGATGAAATCAAAATGCACTCATCTGTTCTGAGCTAAGCAACTATAGGGAAGTAATATGGACCAGACGGATGGAAAGAAACTAAAAGACTATATGAAGAAGAGGATTTTGAAATCGCTGTTCAAGTCTGATGTTCATCACATTTGAGCTGCAATAATTGTAACTTATAGGTGATAAGAATGCTGGTAATACGTTGTTTGCATATTTTAATTTACTTGAGAATAAATGCTGAATTAATCATTCATTTTTTGTAGAGTGTAAGGTATTTGTTCCTTTAAAGAAGTTGGCAATTGCGGCAGGACAGATATTCACTGTACAGGTGAAAAACGTGGTATTAACGCATCAGGTGTTTTTATTTTATTGGTTTAAAAGGTAAACGCCCGCCGTCTTGCATAGTTGGATTGCCGACATTGTTTATAACAGGCATTTGTTTCGTTTTTATTGTGTCAGGAGAGTGAAGGGGCCATTTCCGCGAACCATGCAAGCAAAGTGATTTCTCCTTGGCCTGCAACGGGTTGAGCGTACGATGTTTAGCCATTTTGTGTTAAACTTCAGGCGGATAAGGCTGACGATTCATAGTTTCTTTTAGAAGTTATCTCGGGGTTCTCACTCTATTGCATACAGCTAATTTATATTGCTTTTCGTCTTCTGTGCGTTTGGCATCAGAGTTATCGTCCTTCTGGACTGATATCCAGTTAATGTGAGGATAAATTGCGAACATTTTATATTGAAATTAATTTTGAGCAAAAAAATTCATTTAATATTGAATATTATTTTAATAAATATTTTATTTGTATTATTCTGTATTTTTATTGTGTTAATTCTTTAAAGTGTTTAATTTGAGTAAATAGGACAAGGAGAAGAGCCTATCATTTAATTTCTAAAATACCAATTACTTTTATTTAGTGAGCCAGAGGCTAACCCGTAGGCATATATAAACTAACTTGGGCCCCCCATTATTACAGCAAGGTGACATAGGGCATACCGGGTGAAGCCCACATTATGTAGCACCCCCTACCTGTCCTTCTTGTAATTAGATAGAGAACAAGCGCCCCAAGTTCACTTACTATATGCCTACAGATGTTGACGTTAGGCCCCTCTGGTGTCACTAAATGAAGTAAATTGGTATTTTAGAAATTAAATGATAGGCTCTTCTCTCCTTGTCCTATTTTACTCAAATTAAACCTATCACCCCCTGATAAATGACGTAAACAGACACTTTTAAAGAATTAACACAAGTAGAAATACAGAACAAATAAAATATTTAATTGGAATAGAATTGTTGGATATTAAATGGCTCAAGGAATTAATTTCAATATGTGAAATGTTCACAAAATTATCCTCACATTAACTGGATCACAATTCAGTCCCAGAAGGACAATAACTCTGATGCCAAACGCACAGAAATTAGAATAACGGCCAACAAAACAATATAAATTAGCTGTATACCCAATAGAGTAAACCCCAAGATAACTTACTAATTATGAACAGAAATACTCTGAATAATTCACCTTATCCGTGCAAAGTTTAACACAAAATGCACTGAATAAACAGTTGTGGGCCCACACACACACCAGTCATACACTCAACCCACCCCGTTGCAGGCCTGAATCGTTGCTTGGGTTCGTGGTGGCCGGGAAAATGACAAATGGCCCCTTCACTCTCCTGAGCACAAATAAAACAAAACAAATACCTCGAATTCCACTTGAGAACAATGCGGCAATCCGCGATTGCCGCATCCAAAAACACCAGCGAGGGCGGGACGTAACTCCTTTAAACCAATAAAATAAAAACACCTAACATGATGGTTAATACCACGTTTTTCCACCTGTACCCATCGATCAAACTTGTATCTCCTGCACGTGCGCTCTTAAAGGAACAAATACCTTACACTCACTAACAAAGATGAATAGTTAATTCACATTTTATTTCTCAAGTAAATTAAAATACAAACAAATAAATTGAGAACGTATTACCAGCATTCTTATCACCTACTGGGTTACAACTATATTGCAGCTCGTTAAGATAGCAATGAACATCAGATTCGAGCAGCAGAATTTCAAAATCCTCTTCTTCCATATCATGTTTAGTTTCTTCCATCATTATCATTCCATCATTACTTCCTATCTCCATAGTTTGCTTAGCTTCCAAACAAGATGGCTGATTTTGATTTAGTATCTGCAAGTTAAGTCCCACCCACTGATCTGTAATAGGCCTGTAGGGTGAGTGGGTCCCATACCCTTGACTAATAATGAGCTAATGTTTGTAAGTCTCACACTTTTCAATGAAATTACTTCCTGCTTATTATGATGCAAAATGACATCATTTTAAGTGATTTATATGTCATAATAAGCAGGAAGTAAAACACTTAAATCCTTATTCCTCCAAAGCTTGATGCAAATGGGTCTAAGCTTTGCAAAAGATATAAATATCCAATCTATAGTGAAACACTATGTATTAGCAAGGTAACTTTAGATCGAACAGTACAAGACATTAAATCTGCAAGCACAACACAAGGCAATTATCTTTTAAAATATATGGAAGACTTTATTAGCTATTCTAAACACAAAACTAAGGTCTAAACACACTCATGTCAGGGTCGTTGGGGAGGGTGAACGCCAGATGACCGGCCGTCCCAACTCCCCCGACTCACGTACCACCACAAGGAGCCAACACCACAGAGACCACAGAGGCAAGTGACTTAGAAACCACAGAATCTTTATTTGACAACTTAAGTTAAAACAACCTCAGCAGACTGAGAGAGGGCGAGGGCTCGCAGCAGAACTGCTTCTTCTCGGGGCTCCAAAGGGCGGAGAACAGATAGCGGTTCTCAGTGGAACGTTTTCTTCTCTTCACAGGATTCGGATGACTGGAGAGGAGTACGGAATCCACAGCAAAGCTGGCTCGCTTCTGAGGGCTCAAGCAGACAGAGAACAGGTGAGGGTTCAACAGTATAACTGGTTCTACTCACAGGGTCCAGATGAACAAGGAGGAGTGCAGATTCAACGGTATTACTGGCTCTCTTCTCAGGGCTCAAGCAGACAGAGAATAAAGGTGAGGATTCAACGGTATAACTGACTCCTCTCACAGGATCCAGATGAACAGGGAGGGGTGAGGATTCAACAGCAAACTGGCTCTCTCACAGGGCTCAAGCAGACAGAGAATAAAGGTGAGGATATAATGATATAACTGGCTCTACTCACAGGATCCAGATGAACCGGGAAAGAGTGAGGATTCAACAGCGGAGATGGCTCTCTTCACAGGAGCTCAAGCAGGCAGAGAATAAAGGGTGAGGATTCGACGGTATAACTGGCTCTTCTCACAGGATCCAGATGAACAGGGAGGAGTGAGGATTCAACAGCGGAGCTGGCTCTCTTCACAGGGCTCAAGAAGGCAGAGAATAAAGGTGAGGATTCAACGGTATAACTGGCTCTACTCACAGGATCCAGATGAACAGGGAGGAGTGAGGATTCAACAGCGGAGCTGGCTCTCTTCACAGGGCTCAAGCAGGCAGAGAATAAAGGTGAGGATTCGACGGTATAACTGGCTCTTCTCACAGGATCCAGATGAACAGGGAGGAGTGAGGATTCAACAGCGGAGCTGGCTCTCTCTCACAGGGCTCAAGCAGGCAGAGAATAAAGGTGAGGATTCGACGGTATAACTGGCTCTTCTCACAGGATCCAGGTGAACAGCGAGGAGTGAGGATTCAACAGCGAAACTGGCTCTCTTCACAGGGCTCAAGCGGACAGAGAATAAAGGTGAGGATTCAATGATATAACTGGCTCTACTCACAGGATCCAGATGAACCGGGAAGAGTGAGGATTCAACAGCGGAGCTGGCTCTCTTCACAGGGCTCAAGTAGGCAGAGAATAAAGGGTGAGGATTCGACGGTATAACTGGCTCTTCTCACAGGATCCAGATGAACAGGGAGGAGTGAGGATTCAACAGCTGAGCTGGCTCTCTGCACAGGGCTCAAGAAGGCAGAGAATAAAGGTGAGGATTCAACGGTATAACTGGCTCTACTCACAGGATCCAGATGAACAGGGAGGAGTGAGGATTCAACAGCGGAGCTGGCTCTCTTCACAGGGCTCAAGCAGGCAGAGAAAAAAGGTGAGGATTCAATGGTATAACTGGCTCTACTCACAGGATCCAGATGAACAAGGAGGAGTGAGGATTCAACAGCGGAGCTGGCTCTCTTCCCAGGGCTCAAGCAGGCAGAGAATAAAGGTGAGGATTCAACGGTATAACTGGCTCTTCTCACAGGATCCAGATGAACAGGGAGGAGTGAGGATTCAACAGCGGAGCTGGCTCTCTTCACAGGGCTCAAGAAGGCAGAGAATAAAGGTGAGGATTCAACGGTATAACTGGCTCTACTCACAGGATCCAGATGAACAGGGAGGAGTGAGGATTCAACAGCGGAGCTGGCTCTCTTCACAGGGCTCAAGCAGGCAGAGAATAAAGGTGAGGATTCAACGGTATAACTGGCTCTTCTCACAGGATCCAGATGAACAGGGAGGAGTGAGGATTCAACAGCGAAACTGGCTCTCTTCACAGGGCTCAAGCGGACAGAGAATAAAGGTGAGGATTCAACGATATAACTGGCTCTACTCACAGGATCCAGATGAACAGGGAGGAGTGAGGATTCAACAGCGGAGCTGGCTCTCTTCACAGGGCTCAAGCAGGACAGAGAATAAAGGTGAGGATTCAACGGTATAACTGGCTCTTCCCACAGGATCCAGATGAACAGGGAGGAGTGAGGATTCAACAGCGGAGCTGGCTCTCTTCACAGGGCTCAAGCAGGCAGAGAATAAAGGTGAGGATTCAACGGTATAACTGGCTCTACTCACAGGATCCAGATGAACAGGGAGGAGTGAGGATTCAACAGCGGAGCTGGCTCTCTTCACAGGGCTCAAGCAGGCAGAGAATAAAGGTGAGGATTCAACGGTATAACTGGCTCTTCTCACAGGATCCAGATGAACAGGGAGGAGTGAGGATTCAACAGCGGAGCTGGCTCTCTTCACAGGGCTCAAGCAGGCAGAGAATAAAGGTGAGGATTCAACGGTATAACTGGCTCTTCTCACAGGATCCAGATGAACAGGGAGGAGTGAGGATTCAACAGCGAAACTGGCTCTCTTCACAGGGCTCAAGCAGACAGAGAATAAAGGTGAGGATTCAACGGTATAACTGGCTCTACTCACAGGATCCAGATGAACAGGGAGGCGTGCGGGTTCAACAGCGAGGCTGGCTCTCTTCACAGGACTCAGGCAAGCAGAGAGAAAAGATGGCAATTGTACAATATAGCTGGCCCTCTTCACGGGACTCGGGCAGATAAAGAGATAGAATGGCAATTCAACAGTAGTCTGGTACTTTACAACTCCACATAGAGATTAAAGAGAAGAGAAAGAGAATTTCACCACTAGATGTCTTCCTCCATCGGCTTCCATGCAACGAAAATTGTGGACGATGTCTCCACAGCCAGGACCACTTCCCCAATGTCACTGCATTACACTTCCACTCGTGTTTAACTGCAATTCACACAAATCTGCACACGTGATTATATTGATGAACAACACTGCAAAGGCTCGTCACTCACAAACTAGTGAAGAAACTAGAGTAATCTCTTGGACTTCTTCCCATGAAGCGTGGGACATTCAAACTTTCTCCAAAGAAAGACAGATTTATACTTCATGAAGTCTCCTCACATCCTTAAACAGATTCCTCATATCACAGTCAAAACATCAACAGCACTTATCTCTTCTCTGACCGCGATTCTCCTCTCTGCCTCTCCAGATTCGCCCAGATGCCACACGTAGCCTCCCCTCTCTCCTTCCTCTTTCTTAATGGCAGATCAAATGCCCCTTTTATCCTTCCCAGCTGAAAATGTGTCCCAATCGCGATCGCGTTCTCCCACACCTGTTTTGCATTAAGTCATCATCCTCAGTCTCTGCTCGGAGTTTTTCCGTAACTGGAGTTTTCCAGGTCCCACACCGGAAATCCTTCCCCCCGGAAATCCATTCGCGAATAAAAGGTTCCGCCTGTCTTTGTCACCTCGGTGACACTCCACACACACATTCATACAGTCGCGGAGAGAAAGAGAGGGAAGTAATGAGTTTTCAGAGATGCACTTTGTAAGACATGATTTGAATGAACCACCAAGCATTAATTTTAAACCTTCGTTTCTTAGAGAGGTTATTCAATTTACATTAAAGCACCAGTTCAGTTAGAGTCTGGGGTGTACTTGCTTGTTCATGCGTGGCTTTGGGAGTTCCCTTTTTGTCTGTGTGTCGTTGAAGGGGGTTTCCTGGGTGGCTGTTTGTCCCAGTGGCTGTTTGTCTTTGAAGTGCCTGGATGGAAGTTTCGCTGCCGGTCACGTGTGATTGGCAGGCAAATGAGAGTCTTTATAGTTCGAAGCGCATTGCAGGAGAGATGAACTTTGCAGCAAACTTAACTTTGAACCGAGACTATTACGAAAAAGAAAATAAAGGAAAGAAATGAAAGTAAGAGTTAGATGGCTTGAATTAGCTGTTTTAACCTCGATCTTGATGGGTTATTTGCCTGCTGGTCTAATTTGGTCTAGTTCGATGTAGAAGCGTATGAACACGCTCTTTGTTGTTTTCAGAGAGAAGCGCTGAACAGGAACATTCTCTTGCTGGCTTTAGAGAGAGGCGTGAACTTAAACTGAACAGAACAAAACTGAACAGAATCTGAACCTGAACTGAACAGTTCTTGCTCCTTTGTGCAGGTCTTTAACTCAAAACTCAGTCCAACCTCTTTTGAGAATTCTGACCAATGAGACAATGGCATAATTTTAGGAGGTGGGGTCCTATCTTCTGCTGATCATAAATTATACATGATCACATGCTGTGATCTTCTCGCTTTACAAGAGACCACATTTTAAACATTATGGGCTCTATCTTGCACCCGGCGCAAATGACTTTATACACTGACGCATTTATCATTCCTATTTTGCACTCGTGCAAAGCGGGCTTTTTTCCTCCACAGACGCACGTCGGTAAACTAACAAATGAACTTGCGCTTCCTGGGCGGGTTGGCGCAAAAAGGAGGCGGTGTGTCGGCGCAAACAATCCCTGGTGCTATTTTGCAGTTCCAGAAAACACTTGCGCCAATGACCAGAAAAAACCTGGTCTAAAGTCAGTGGCGCGTTGCGCGTACATTCAGATGCTATTTTAAGCGTGCATGCTTGGCCATAATACAGAGCGTGAACAACGTGCATACACTGTAGATGATTCTCTCATCAACACAGATGCATTTTACTTTTTGCAAATGATACATTATTATACGGAAAAATATATAAACATGAGGGAAATCATTGTTGTGTCCATGATGATGGGAAAAACAGGCATAAAGCTTACACATTTACCCAAATTATTATATGCATGTTTAACCCGAAAGCTAATTTGGGTGGGTTTGTCCCATCCCCAGTGTCCCTTCTCTTTCTTTTTACGGTCCTGACGAGAACATCGTTCTCACTCGGCTGTGAACCGATGCTGAAGCGCGCCTGGTAAATGCGCGTTAAAATAGAATTGCGCCATAGAACAAGCGCACCTCGTTCATCTATGAATAATGAAGCTAGTCCAGACCAACCCCTTTTAGATTTGCGATTTTGGTGGCACTGACTCTTTGTTTGAGAAATGAATTTAGATTTGAAGCATAAGTGAACTGTTTTGGGAGAGATATGAGCTTTTGCAAGTGAGCTATAGTGTTGTGCTGAACCGTAAGACTGTTTTGCCAAATGATCTTAGAGTTTCGAGAATGTAATTTCTGTTTCAAGAAATGAGCCAAACCAATGGAGAAAAACTGTAATCCCATGAGAGATTAATTTGATTAATTTGTGTGTGGTTCGGCCCCAAAGTCTCTACAATGGCGGCTGTAAAATCCACTCTCCTGCTCGCTCAGAGGGACATGTGCTATCGCACCTTTCTTGTGCAGACTGAAAATTATCTCAGAAGGGGGGCATTTTGGGGCAATGTCAGTAACGGGACCACGCCATTGAAGTGAGGTGGTCTACATCTTAACTGAAGAGAATATCCATGATGAATTATTCCCAAGTATAGCCACGGTAAATGTGGAATAGCCCTCCACGCGTATACCGAAATGACACATCGGTTTGTGTTAAGTTCTACGGCCGGTGTTGCCATTGATTAGCAATTATCTCTAGTTAAAACATTAAAACACAGCATGCCAGAGGTAAAGTGTTCAAAAGCATCCACATCCACAACAAATATATATTTCTATTTATTGAATATAATTTTTTTTGTAACTTCTCAGTAATTATTTTATTTTTTTTTTGGTCTAAAAGTGACCAAAAAGACATTTGACTCCAGCTCACCATCGATGTCGCCAATTCCCTTTGTCTCCAAAATGTGCATATGCACGGCTCAAAGTTTGCTTTTAAGGTGCGCACATTCTCCCGTCAAGTTTGTTTTTTATAGATCACAACATTTGCATGGAAACTGGCACCCACAAGTCACGCGGGCGCTGTCAGTAGCGGGAACATAAGAGACAGAGAGACACGAGTGAATCAGACGGAGGAAATGCACACTGAGTGATACTTGTTATCGATTTAGAGTAAAATAAACTTGGATGCAAGCAAAGATTACATTTCTGAGTGAAAGTGTTAACTGAAGAGCTGACGCTGAAGTAACTGAAGAGCTGATGCTGAAGTGAGAAGACGAGGCAGAGAATCAAGAATGAGAGCCAATGTATACACACCGAGCAAAGCATCGCAAATTATCATCTTATTGAACAAGATTTGAAATTCTTGCCTTGGCTGGGGTTTTTTTTGTTTGTTTTTTTCCCATTCTTTTTTGTGTTTCATATGAGAAATTGTGACTCCTGGACACGTATGACAGATGTGAACATATGTAAAAGGCGAGCAAGCCACATTTTTTGGACAAAGAGGACTGAGACTTTGTTTTTGCACATTTTTTCCTTGAGTTTTGAATTCTTCATTGATTCTGAACTGAACGATTCTAAAGAGTCAACAACTCTTTTAAGCTGAGTAATTTGATTCTGAACTGAAAAGACTTACACTTTGAAGAAAAAGACATTGTTGAGAACATTGTTTATTGTTTCCTTCATATTTTTTGGAGGTTATACACAAATTTTCAATTAGTTTTTTTAATAAGTTTTATTTTATTTCATTTTCATGCAAAGTATATAACAATTGTTATCAACTGAGTCAATTTTCCTGAAATTTCCAAAAAATGAGTTGATTATAAGTATCATCATACATCGTTTGTTGTTATATGACAGTATTGACATTTACATGATACAGACGAATTGAAATTAAGGATTATCTTCATTGGATGCAAGATTCCAACGAGTAAACAAAGTTATTGGTATTCACCTACCTGCTGTGTTGCCTCCTTCTCTCAAGTAGCCGCTCCTTGACTTCTTGACTTGATCAGTTGGCCCAAATCTAACTGTATTGAACCTGATTACACTAGAGCTGGCACGTATGCTGCGCTACAACCTTGGCGAGCCAGCCAGGTGAGAGGACGCAGCAGCGATTGTGGTGAATAATCATCGATACAAGTACGTACTGAGAATCTGACAGAAATGGATATTGTGGAACGGGAAGACGTTGATGTGCAAAATGCAGGGTAAGAGTAGCCTCCAAGATTTGACATCACACATTGCACTCACTTTGCCAAGGAATTGTCATCATGTGGTTCCAAACCTGGGGTACATGTACCCCTATGCAGAGGTACTACAGGGGGTATTTGACAGAAAGGGGAGGGGGAAATCATCAATGACTAGACTTACTGAAATGTTACAGTAAAACCCACAGTATTACAATACTGTAGACAGATTTACATGGGAGGCACTAATTGCAGCTCTTTGACCAAACATACGGTTTGATTGGTAATCTGAGATGTGTGAAAGTCCTCCTTCATTAGTCAAGTTCTGTCAATTGCTGTAATAAATGTATCAAATGTTCCAAGGGATTCATATATGGTATTCACGGTATTATGTTCTTGACTAATTTTGACAATTGAACAGACTATTGTGCATGTGATGACTTACAATGAAATGACGCTGACATGTTTTGGAGTGAACAACCATTAGACTGAGAAAGAACAATCAGTTTAGATCAACAAGATCTATTCACTTGGAAATTGTGCTAAATGTCTAATCATTTGCAAAGATGTACTGAGACATTGAGACATGTACTTAGGCATTTGCAATTTGATGAACTGAATGAGAAATTCAATTCTGTTGTGAGCAATTGCCAAGTAGTTTGGAGGTTTGTCTATGTTGTTTTGAGAATGTAATTTCGATTTCAAGAAATGAGCCAAACCAATGGAGAAAAACTGTAATAGACAAGTTTTAGTCAAATATTGATTGTTTATAGCTGAATTAGTAGAACACAATTATATTTGGAACATAGAATAATTTATCTAATATATAAAGAATCCAACAGTGATAGTGGCACAAGCATGACAACCCCATTCCTCTTGGTACTTCTATAGGCTACTCTTTGCTTTAATCGTCTCTTATTATTTATGGAGGACCAATTTTAAAAACAAAAGCTACATGACGTCACCTGTACTTCAGGGAGATATTTTACATTCAGCGCGTCATTCACTTGGCTTCTTCATATTTCCATCAGGATTGGTGGATCAGCACAAAAAATATAAAAATAAAAATCCAATTATTTATTTATCCACACCTGTATTGTGTGTTCATGTTTTAAGCTGTGTATGTCCTATGTAAAAAGGGTTTCAAATATTACAGTTTTTCTCAGTCGCTTTGGTGCATTTCTCACATCTCTATTTACATTTGCACAACAGTTAGTTCAACCTCCACAACATTTTGTCATTTGTGCACATCATAGTAGCAGTTTCTCATTCCTTCCAACAAATTGCAAATGCTTTTGGACATGCATCAATTGCTTTCATACAACTCTCTGCTGTTTTATAACATTATCATTTGCTTATGTCATATCAGTCCAAATTAACTATACTTGTGAATGCTGAATAGTCATTCCATATAAAACGAATAGTCCTCATTTCATTGCTTGAGTCATCACATACAAAAATGTTGAACTAGTTGTCAAAATCCGTCAAGCAAATTTTATTTATTTTATTTTTTTATCTTTAAAAAAACAACATTTTGTATCCTAAATTGAACAATTTCTCGCAGGTGAACCTCAGCTTTCACTGATGAGAAGAGATGTGCATGAATGATTTACAGTATGTATGTTGTATGTTCAGTTCCAATATGTGATATTGTTCACATTGTGCACCGATCTACCCAAAGGGAGTTTATGTTTGTTGTAAATAAGGGTGTATTTTTTCTTTTGCACAATGCTCTGAACAAATTAGATTGCAAAGACCATGCAGTAAAAATGTGAAACATACATATTCACTGTCTTGTACTCAATTACTGTACTTCACTAAATACAGTAATGTGAAACTTTACTGTAAAGTAGTTTTCAAATGGCTGTGCAAATAGTTTATAGGACTGTCTTGAGCATTTTCAGGTAGTGTCACCAAGATCTGACTTTTTTTGCATTGTCAAACACTTACAGAGTAAACTGTCATAATGAAAACTTGACAAAGCCATTTGACTATCTTGTTCATAAACACTGATGTTAGGACTTTTCATCTTGACGACACTGACACTTTCAATGACATGAATACTTGCTTTTGAGGAATGAGTTATCCATTTTGAGCAAGGGACACACTTTTGCAGGTTATCAACTAAGTTTTGCAATTTGTACTAATTGTTTTGAGAACTGCATTAACTATTGTGCAAATGTAAATAGAGATGTGAGAAATGCACCAAAGCGACAGAGAAAAACTGTAAGGCTCACATAGCTGCATAACCATAAAAAACACTGCAGTAAATCTGTGCTATATAATAAAAAATAAATAAAATACCCAGTAAGAAGTGATATGAACATGTAGGCCTATTGCTTAAATACGATATTGAACAACATAATATTTGCTATAGATAGACATAAGTTTTAGTAAAAAAAAAAATATATATATATATATATATATATATATATATATATATATATATATAATACAGTTGAGCCGAATACTCGGCTGAAACGAGTATCCGGTACGGATAAAGCACTTTTTCCTAGTACGAGTGTTATACGAGTAATATGAGTCAATAGAGAGCCTAAGTCCCTCCCCTTCCGGTCGACCACCATGGGACCTTATTTCGGAAAAATATTGAATGGTAGTCAATGGCGAGAGATAACAAATATTTTGATTTCGTTTAAATTGATCCCTGAATTACACATATGATGTTTGTCAATTTAAAAGATAATTTTAAAGTCAAGAAAGTCGCAGTTTGGTGTAAAACTGTTGAGATATAAGACTGTGAAAATACGTAATTACAAAGACTACAAACCCCAAAGGCACAATTTTTCTCTCAATGAATGAAGCGAACTTTACTGAGGCTATGTCATTGTTTCTATAGTCTTCCGTTATAATCGTAACGTTACCGTCATGAGTGTGTTGTTCCAGACTGCACACACACACAGCAGCTGATCTTGCTCGTTGTTTCGGCTCCCGGGAGATGTAGTTCATTGAGGGTTTTTCGCATAAAACTAAAAGTTACTCTTCTGTTTTAAGACGAACTGCGACTTTCTTGGCTTTCATAATTATCTTTTAAATTGACAAACATCATATGTGTAATCCAGGGCACAGTTCAGACGGAATAAAAAGATAAGTTATCTCTCGCCATTGACTACCATGCATTGTTTTCGAAATAAGGTCCCATGAACCGGAAGCGGAGGGGCGGGACTTAGGCTCTCTATATCTGTGCTTGGATTGAATAAAATCCTCATTGGGTAGCTGACTGTGTCTACGTTCTGTGATAGGCTATAGTCACAGCGCGTCAACACGCATACAGATGTAACGTGTTGCTCTGTCCCGCTCTGCTCACTCACACACAGAACACTGAGAAGAGAGCAGCTCTCTGTCTCTCCCTCAGTCACTCAGGTTCACGGGCGTGCCTTGACTCTTGTCTTTTCCATTAACGTTTATGGTTTCTTCAGGTTCAGATTTGTACTTACTTATTAGCCAGTAGAGTAAGAGACGAGTAGAGTAGAGTTCTGGTTAACGTGCGGTTTGTTCAGACGTGGTGGTGCCCGCGACTCGTGCGCGCGACTTCTGTCATGTAAATACAGTTTTCTAATCAGCAATAAATATAACAATTTCTGATCAACCCATATCAATTGCATGCTTAAAATAACATACCCATTAAAGCCCCGCCCATTTTAAGACAACCCGACCCACTTCCGGGTTAAATCCCGCCCACTTCCGGTTTATGCCCCGCCCCGTCCGAGTAAAGATACAGATAATTCATATGGTTAACAGATACAGATAATGCTGTACTCGCTCATCCCTAATATATATATATATATATATATATATGGGTCAGTGACATATATACCATAAAAAAGTGTTTTTTCAAAAATTTCAAATAACAGGCATAAAAATGGTTGACTTTTGTTCTACAAACTCTCATCTTTATAGAAACATATGTTGTTTCAAAAAGTTCAATTGGAATCAGAATTTATGTGACAATTTGTTGTATTAGTGCGTACAATCGTCATATGGTGTGACATGAAAATAATTGTCTATAAACTGAAAATGGATTATACCTTTCTTAAGTTACTCACTTTATTAAAGTAATTTATCATAACTAAACTGTGATCCATTATAGTTTTGTGAAAATTAATACAATTTGTGTATTATTTTCTAAAACATTGCTCAATGTGAGACCTATGGCGTCGGTCTTTCAACATATTTTCTATTTATTGTGACAAACCTTGCCAGAAAATTATAAAAGTATTTGTGACTTTTGCTGATACTATTTTCTATGTATTCCATGAATATTTTCAGGTTTTATCATTAATAAAGGTATGTTATTTTCACAATTTGGAATGTCACACCAAATGATATAGTGTCACACCATATGATAATGTCGCCATGTGTCAATGCAAACCATGTATTATCCTACTTATTGGTGAGTACTGATCACTCATATGGCAGAAAATATTTAACCACTCGTAAATGCTGGAAGGTAATATTCAAATTTTATTGATTTATTTGATATTTAACAATAAAAAAAAACATTTTTTAATATTGTATGAAACATATGAACATATGTTTGTATATCAAATTTCATTTCAATTGAAAACTGGTCTGCAATATGTATTAATATAAGTAAAACAAACAATTTTTTTTATATCATTTGAACCATGAACATACAGCGTAGCTGAGTGGATTCACAAATAAATCAGTTAATCTAGACTCCATTGTACATAAGCCAGTCAAATTTGGAGAGAGTAGCAAACCGTCTGCCTTGCTGAGGTTCTGATAAGCCACAAACAACTTCCTGATCTTGATGATAAATGCAGTCTCGCCTATTTGGCCAGACGAAACCATTTTTGTCTCCACGTTGTTTCATGCAGTTCACCTGCAGCGCCTCCATACTTATGGCAACAATTTGTCCCACATATGGTTTTCCCTCATACTTAATTAAGACAAACTGTCCTTCTGTGTATCCTTCATTGGAAATGGTGTCTGAATCCTCAGCCTCTCCAATTGATGCACTTGAGTAGAAGAGCTTCAAGGACAGATTTATGTCAGTGACACGATTGTCTTCAGTGATTGCAACAACTAGCTTCTACTCTATCAAATTGGGTTTGCCCAATTTACAAATATGTAGGGTTTATACTGACTGGGCTTGGGGCTCTCTAGTGGGCAAGCTGGATGGAGAAGAAGGCACCTCCGTAGTAGAGTCACCATCACTTAAGTCAAAGAAAGAGATTTATTTGTCAGGGAAATCTTTGTTTGCAGTGAAATGTTATCACCAGCATGTCCTAAAGTTAGCTAAATATGTTATACTCACTGGGCTCGGGAATCTCTAGTGGGCCAGCTAGGTTGGACAGAGGGCACTTCAGCAGATGGACCACCACTTCAAAGTCAAAGGAAGAAAATCAAGTATTTATTTATTATTGTAAAATGTAAATAATTTAATGGAAACTCATAATACTTACTCATCACTTGTCTTGTCACCTGGCACCTCATCAGGGAAAACATGGTCAAACTCAAGTTGGTGCAGCTTGTGACAGTTGCACATCACTGGATACTGGCAGAAACAACTAAGATCTCTGTAAAATATCTTTCCTGGAAAAGACAGAACTTGGTGTGTACTGCTGATTCCAGTCACTGGACGCACTGATGGAGGGAGCATTTCATCCATGGTGGAGATCTGCTCTTCTTCAATCCACATGATGGTGACATTTTCAGAGCACTTTTGTAAATACTCATACAGATCTCTTGGTGTTTGTAGGTCACTGCCTCCGAGAACATACATGTCTGCCTTACGCTTTAGCACTCCTCCCACACCATCAGGTGCACCCTTCCCATGGGAACGCTCTGAAAAATTCCAGGTGACCCTCTTGAATCCCCATGCAACGGGAATGCTGCTCATGAGGAAGCAGTTTGATCGATTCCGGTACTGGGTTGCTGGCCCATCACTGAGAACATGCAGAGTGTCGATTGCATTTTCATGTCTTCTTCGGAAATCACCAATAATCGGCTTGATGTGTGCCCACACAGCACGCTCATTGTGACGCAAGGACTGGGAAATGGTGGCATAGCACTGGGAGCCACTAACTGAGTAGGCAACTCCAGTATGCATTGTGGCCTGCTGCCTATTGCCACCGAAATGAAAGGCCTCTGTAGTTCTCTGAAAAGTCTATGTGTAAGACCATTTTATTAGCATGGATGTTCTCCTTGATGTGTCTGAACTGTTTCACCTGATGAAGCCAGTTTAACTGATGACTCGCAATTGCATTGAGCTTCTGGTTCAACACACCAGTTAGCTCTCCTACTGTCCCCCTCTCCTTTTTCTTCACCCAGTTCTTGTAGCTTCTCTCTCCCACTACAACATCCTGCTTCTCCCACTGCTCCCATGTTGCAGTGTCAGCTGGGTTGTGGTCCTGCAGGTTGGGCTCATCATAACAGCACTTTGTGCACACACGTTGCATGCATTTTGTATTTTCAGTATCACATGTGATACCTGACAGCAGTGCTGGCAGGCTTTTGTCTTGATCAAGCCTCTGCTTGAAAGAGCTTCAATTAGGAGCGAGATTGGTTATGCATCCTCCGAAGGCCGTATTCAAAGGCCGGTTGCGTCATCCCGGCGCGACGAAGGCTTCCGTGATTCAAAAGCGACAGCCAAATGCACCCTTCATTTCGCGAAGAAAGTGAGGATACATAAATGTATCCTACCCGAGCTTACGCGGCCTATTCTACCCCATAAGTCATTGCGCTGGTGACGACAGCATTTTTTTTAAAGGGCGGCCGAGAGTTCGGTGGTGGACGGCAAATTGACATTTAAACGTAAAAGTATTGTTTTCATCAATCAAATAGGCAGAGAAACCAGTGTTAACAGCCAAAAGTTTTTTTCTTCTTCCTCTTTTTCATCAACTCATTTGTCACCATTGTGTGGCTTTATTTGTCTTGTGGAAACGCGAAAACATACATTACTGTACATTATTATTCATAATTTATTTTAAATGTGTTAAATAAAATAAAATTCATGCGTTGTTTTATGAGGTTGTTTATTTTTGTAATGGCATCTGAGTGTTTGCAAGGTTGATACATTTAAACTATAGGATTACCTACTTTAGTGTAGTTTAATGTAAAACAATATGCGTAGTGTTGCTGTCCGTGAGGGAAAAAGTAGGTTAGGCCTACTTCACATTTACGTGAATAGAAGTAGCCTAAGCTGTGAAGTTCATTCCCCCACTGGTTATTTTGAAAATTAAAGTAACAAAATGTTGGTCTATTGTCACAATATTAACAAATTGTTGTTAGCTGCATCCCCCCATATGAAAGTGCGCATCTCATCTGAAGCGCTCTGCACCGGTCCACGGAGAATTGTTCTTGTCGCCAACTGTGACAGACAGCTGTCGATAATGAGCGGAGTAACGTTACCTTGCACTGTACTTTTTATATTCAACTGGTTTTAAATATTCAAATAGGGTTGACAAGCTGATTCCATGGTCCATTTCTGTACACAATAAAAAGCACTAGCCTATGAAATCACATCAAGGTAGCCTGTGAATTAGGCTATTGTGCAAACCACAGTAATACTAGCCTATGGTACCAGATGAAGAAAGGTTGGCTCTCTTAGTCTCCACAGTAAATAAAAATATTTATTTTAAATTGTATATTTGCCTTTTTTTATTTTATTCGCATTTATGAAAAAAAAAACAATGTAACTAACTTGAGCGCTCTGAAAGCGGCACTAAAAGATGCTTAAAAACTTTCACACAGACATAAAACAGAAAGCTTTTAATAAATAAGAGGTAAATAGGCTACCTATATAAATGAACGAATCTCAGCGTACTGTATAAGGTAGGCCTACTCACCTCACATATGTCTACTTTTAAACAGAACAATTCAAAACGAAAGAAAACAGACTAGGCTACTGCTTTGCTTATTTAATTTGTAATTTATATATATATAATATTATATTATAATTTTATATATATATAATAGTATATATATATATATATATATATATATATATATATATATATATATATATATATATATATATATATATATAATAGTGTATATTGTCAGGATTCAGACGCGAACACAGAGGTAAGTGATGAATATACACTTTTCTTTATTTAAGTGAACGGGTAAGGGTTCAGGTTTACAGGTGCTCAACGGTGCTTGTGAAGAGGATTCGTGGCAGGAGTCTTCCAGGTGAGTGAATCCTCTTGATAAGGAATTTCGTGATTGTGGAGACATGCGCTGACTCTCCGTCTTTCCTCTTATAGATCGCTGGTGGGTAGACGAGACCCAGAGAGAATTCCACGTGAGTAGATTCCTTTGGTGAGTATACAGGTGAGTATACTTTACGTTCTTGGCAGGTGATGATTCATAGGAAAGCAGAGAGAACTGTTGACGGTCTTTTCCTGTTGGAGGCTTGACGGGGAATGACTGTGAAGCAGGAGTTTTTATGCTGGCTGAGACAATGAGTGCGGATTGGAAACAGGTGCAGGTGATTAATAATCTGGGGACAGGGATCTTGGTGCGGTGACGTATGATGACTCTGATTGGCTCCTGACATATATATATATATATATATATATATATATATATATATATATATATATATATATATATATATATATATATATAATTTTATATATACTGTATATATATATATATATTGCCCCAATATACAATTCTGGCTATAATATGATTATGATATGTTTTCTCAATTTTATTAGATGAATGATCAGGGTGGTAGCTGTACTCTCGCACTGTTGCTGTTGGCGCCAGGAGCGGTAATTGGGAACACCTGGTTGTGCAATTAGGAAATCCCACGAAGGCTACATGGTGCGTCCCTCAAAGGACGAATAGGCTGCACTGGACCTTATGTATCCATCTGCTTTAAAATTTTCAAATAGGATTGAGCCTGTATAAATATATTCATCATGATAAATAATAAAAAGAATACCCAACAAAATCGCCTACAAAATAGCCTTCAAAATCGCATGAAAGTACGATTAACATTTGAATATATGTGCCTATGTTTTTTTTATCATTATTAATATTTTTTAGGCTATTTCATTGCATTATTTACGTAAGTTAACAACCAATAAATTTGAACAGTTTAGAGTGGCTATTCAGGATGCAGCCTCTAGCTGTAAACCAGCTCTGGCCAACTCTTAAGCCCAAAATATACATATCGAAAATATTTTTTGGGAATTAAAATTATGTGATTTATGTATATATATATATATATATATATATATATATATATATATATATATATATATATATATATAAATGGTGGGCCGTCCAGGGCCAGCAAGGCCTTCTCTGCTGGCCCCCCCTCCCAACCTCACGGGAAAATAAATGTAATAATAATAAAAAATAAAAATAAAAACTCCAATAACGGTCTAAAAAGGAAGCTGAAATGTATGCATTTTTTAATCAAGTCATTGATTTGTCACTTACGCTACAAGCCCCCTATTAGCGACATGTTGGGTCACGCCCCCATCAACAGTGCGAGACATAACGTGCCTTCATTCTGACAGCGCTTAATGAAGACTAGCAGCTAACCACTGTATATACCACTGTAACTAACAGGTGAGTAAGTTGGTGATACTTGAAAGCATAATATTAATTGAACTGATAAGATCATATTAGTTATCTTCTGACTCAGTTTAATGTAGAGTGAGTTTAGTTAACCAGCGCTGCTGCTGTTATTTTTGCAAACATGTATGATTATCTGGCTGGCTAGCGCTAGATAGTTAGCTTAAGTCAATTCCAATGTGTCACTTAGGGTACAGGCACTAACTGAAGCGTTCCGTTCACGACGACACGTAAAATCCCTTTTAGACTAATCTGGTCTCTTTTTATCCCTTCAAACGCACGCGCTGGCGCTGCAATCACGTCGTGTAGCCTATAGCTACTTCCATTGATTATAGTGTAAGCTACACTCTTAGGAAAAAGGGTTCTATAATGTAGCATAGGGTTCTTTACTCAACTCCAAAGGACATTTTATGCTAAAAAAGGTTCAATAACGACAAGAAAGAACCCTTTTGGCTCAAAGGTTTTTTTAAAGGCTATTATTCATTCATATATTACATTATTCTGCAACATTTGTAGTTGTTATTAAATTATTGTTTATTAAACTGTTGTAGTAACTTAATATCACATTTTAATCATGCAGATTTTTGGAAGATAAAAAGTGAAATGGCACTCTTCGTGTGATATTGATTAATTATATTTTTTAACCACCATATCTTGAATTTTGTGATCATTCACATGCATTGCATTTTAGGGGTTCCAAATACGTAACGCTTTAGAACCTTTTAAGGTTCTATATTGAACCTTTTCTTCTAAGAGTGTAATTGTTACAGCAGACACAAAGCGAACAGAACATTTCAGGGTAACACTTTAGAATACGGTTCCTTCGTTAATGAATAACTACACAAGAACCAATGAGTTACACAATATTAACAATCTAGTAACTATTATTAACTAACAAGAAACTCTGATTAATAAACTAGTAAGTAATAGCGCATAGATGAAAGTGGTAGTTCACTATTAACTAATCAATAACTTCTATTTTTTAATACTTCCCAGAGAACTACTGAAAAAGTTTATTAATAATCTAGTAACTACTAGTCACTACTATTAACTAAAAGAAACTCTTATTAATGAATTAGTAAGTAATAGCTCACAGATGAAAGTGTTACTAGATACTTCTGTGGGAATTACTAATTATTTGGATCCATATTATAAAGTGAAGATCATTGGAACTAACTAGTAATTACTCAAGTGTTACTAAAGACATTTTCTAAAAGTATACTAAAGTTCACCAAAAATCTCAAACAGTTGCACAAATCATGACTAGATCATGTAGTAACACTTGAGTAATTACTAGTTAGTTCCAATGATCTTCACTTTATTATACAGATCCAAATAATTAGTAAGTAATAGCTCACAGATGAAGTGTTACTAGATACTTTTGTGGGAATTACTAATTATTTAGATCTGTATTATAAAGTGAAGATCATTGGAACTAACTAGTAATGACTCAAGTGTTACTACATGATCTAGTCATGATTTGTGCAACTGTTGTAACCTGTTGTGTTATCACAAATAAATTGGATGTTGCATTTAAAATGCAATGGTTTACCTAAATAAATTATCGCCTAATATGACAATTCATATTGTGTCTTTCTGTCATTTGCACTAAAAACATCCCTGTCTCATGTTAAGGTCCCTAACCCCTCACATAATGATGACACATTGCATTTATCAATTAGACATTATTAGTGTCATAAGGGAGTTCAATCCATTGTTTATGGCCTGACGAAGCCGCGCGTGAGTTTTAGTAATAGTAGTTTTTGACAATCAAGTGCCACCCCAAATAAAAGACTGGCACAAGCTGGCCCCCCCAGAAATAATGTCCTGGCTACGCCCCTGCACATGAATGATCAGGGTGGTAGCTGTACTCTCGCACTGTTGCAGTTGGCGCCAGGAGCGGTAATTGGGAACACCTGGTTGCGCAATTAGGAAATCCCACGAAGGCTACATGGTGCGTCCCTCAAAGGACGAATAGGCTGCACTGGACCTTTTGTATCCATCTGCTTTAAAATATTCAAATAGGATTGAGCCTGTATAAATATATTCATCATGATAAATAATAAAAAAGAATACCCAACAAAATCGCCTACAAAATAGCCTTCAAAATCGCATGAAAGTACGATTAACATTTGAATATATGTGCCTATGTTTTTTTTATCATTATTAATATTTTTTTAGGCTATTTCATTGCATTATTTACGTAAGTTAACAACCAATAAATTTGAACAGTTTAGAGTGGCTATTCAGGATGCAGCCTCTAGCTGTAAACCAGCTCTGGCCAACTCTTAAGCCCAAAATATACATATCGAAATATTTTTTGGGAATTAAAATTATGTGATTTATGTATATATATATATATATATATATATATATATATATATATATATATATATATATATATATATATATACACTCACCGGCCACTTTATTAGGTACACCTGTCCAACTGCTCGTTAACACTTAATTTCTAAGCAGCCAATCACATGGCGGCAACTCAGTGCATTTAGGCATGTAGACATGGTCAAGACCATCTCCTGCAGTTCAAACCGAGCATCAGTATGGGGAAGAAAGGTGATTTGAGTGACTTTGAACGTGGCATGATTGTTGGTGCCAGAAGGGCTGGTCTGAGTATTTCAGAAACTGCTAATCTACTGGGATTTTCACGCACAACCATCTCTAGGGTTTACAGAGAATGGTCCGAAAAAGAAAAAACATCCAGTGAGTGGCAGTTCTGTGGGCGGAAATGCCTTGTTGATGTCAGAGGTCAGAGGAGAATGGCCAGACTGGTTCGAGATGATGGAAGGGCAACAGTGACTCAAATAACCACCCGTTACAACCAAGGTGGGCAGAAGAGCATCTCTGAACGCACAGTACGTCGAACTTTGAGGCAGATGGGCTACAGCAGCAGAAGACCACACCGGGTGCCACTCCTTTCAGCTAAGAACAGGAAACTGAGGCTACAATTTGCACAAGCTCATCGAAATTGGACAATAGAAGATTGGAAAAACGTTGCCTGGTCTGATGAGTCTCGATTTCTGCTGCAACATTCGGATGATAGGGTCAGAATTTGGCGTCTACAACATGAAAGCATGGATCCATCCTGCCTTGTATCAACGGTTCAGGCTGGTAGTGGTGGTGTCATGGTGTGGGGAATATTTTATTGGCACTCTTTGGGCCCCTTGGTACCAATTGAGCATCGTTGCAACGCCACAGCCTACCTGAGTATTGTTGCTGACCATGTCCATCCCTTTATGACCACAATGTACCCAACTTCTGATGGCTACTTTCAGCAGGATAATGTGCCATGTCATAAAGCTGGAATCATCTCAGACTGAGTTTCTTGAACATGACAATGAGTTTGCTGTACTCAAATGGCCTCCACAGTCACCAGATCTCAATCCAATAGAGCATCTTTGGGATGTGGTGGAACGGGAGATTCGCATCATGGATGTGCAGCCGACAAATCTGCGGCAACTGTTTGATGCCATCATGTCAATATGGACCAAACTCCCTGAGGAATGCTTCCAGCACCTTGTTGAATCTATGCCACGAAGAATTGAGGCAGTTCTGAAGGCAAAAGGGGGTCCAACCCGTTACTAGCATGGGGTACCCAATAAAGTGGCCGGTGAGTGTATATATACAGTGGTGGGCCGTCAGGGCCAGCAAGGCCCTCTCTGCTGGCCTAAACACTATCAGAATCACTGACTTGCACTTTAATATATTTTTTCCATGAATTAGCATTAAATAATTCCAAATAGTTCTCTTAATTTCATAGATTTTCTCTTGGTTGTGCTGTTTTCAGTAGTATGTATTTATGTTAGAGCTTGTATCCAATCATATTTCATCCATCATGCGTTGCCGGGTAAATAAATCTGCCTGGAGGCCTTCAGAATCGACAGTGCGGGCGTCTGTAGTATAAATGAATGCCAATTCTTTAACCAATCAGATAAGCCGTTAGATTTAATCAGCCAATCAGATTTTGCTTTGACTGCAGCGGGGCCATCTAGCTGGCATATAATAACGTATGTATTTTCTCGTTCTTTGATTAGATGCGCGTACAGACCGCGTACTATTAGTGGTAGTATCCGCATCTGTAGCGAACTGCGTAAACTAAATATATATTCCTGTAGATGTAATTGTTTTTCAACCCAAAAATGTATGTGTCTTTCCCTGCTCGACCTCCAGCAGAAATAAATCCCTTATTCAGCCTGAGCTAAATGCAGAATAACAGAACTCTATTCAATCTCTCTGGGTAAAAACAGAACTGACTAATGTAAGTTATGAAACGAATGATTTTGAAGGCAAAAGTCCCGCTGATCTCGTTGATTTCATTCAAAACTCTGTGTGAGAGCATGGGGAAGCTGCACACATCGTCATGTTTTGCGGTGACTGTGTGCTTCTGTCGACAGGCACTCTCAGCCATAAAGCGAATAAAAACTTATGCTAGAAATATGACAAGACAGACACGACATTGTTAGAACTGAAACGCAGTTAGAACCTGTACAACAGTAATTGAAGTCTTCTTGAGGAAAGAAATAAGGATGGATTTTGTGTAAAGAATAATCTTTAGTTTTGGTGAGTATAATGTTTTTTTCCCCGTGGTGAATATGATTTTATTCCTAGTTTTTCTTATAAATTTATGATCGAAACTTTATTTTTTTTCAAACATTCATATTATTGTAACGTCTGAAAAGAGACTATTGCAGCCCTTGAATGACAAGATAAGGGAGGCTCCGTTTCTGAACTTATAATCGGATTCTGAACGCAAGAACCACTGTACAAATCGCACCAGTCGAACTCATACGCTCGTTTCTCAATGATTTTCTCTTAATGATTTTTTCAGCTTCTTTATCTTTTCAGGCTTGGTGGTAATGATGTAGGTGGGCTTGGTGGTGGTGATGTAGGTGGGCTTGGTGGTGGTGATGTAGGACCTGGGACTTGACCTGGGTCTCCCTGGATGTCTCCAACAGGTTTTGGTACTTGAAATTCCTGTCACTTTGAAATCCACACCTGTAGTAGTAAGAAATTTCATTGCTTACATTTTATGAATTCATAGAAATAAAAATTGCAATAGGGCAGCACAGCAGCTCAGTGGATAGCACTATCACCTCGCAGCAAGAAGCTCCCAGGGTTCAAGTCCCGGCCGAACCAGGAGTTAGCAGGTTCTCTGTCATTTCCTTCAGCTCAGCTACAACAGTTTCCACCACAGTTCAAACCCATGCAGCAAAGGTAAATAAGTGACACTTGAGTATCTGTGTGTAAGCCTGGTGAAGGATGGGCCAACCACATCAGGGTGATGTGATCATCCAAAAAACATTCCTAAAAAATATTTTTAAAATGAGTGAAGGGAATGTTCCTTTAACATTCACATTATCCAAGAAAAAATGTTCTTGATACATAAAAAAATGGATGTTTCCAGTGATTAAAAAACATTCAGAATTAACGTTTGAATTAAAAAATGTTCTTGATACAATAAAAAACTGTTTCACATTAACCAAGAAAAAACATTCTTGATACATAAAAAAACTGGACATTTTCAATTTTTGAAACACATTCAGAAATAACATTTTCCTAACCTAATGGGAATGTTAGCAAAACGTTCTGACAACTTATTTTTGTTAGCTGGCTGGAGACACTGTCAAGTTCTTGCGGATCGATTCTGGGCCAGTTTTGTTAAAGAATATCTTCGAAGTCTTCAGACTCTTCAAAAGTGGAAGCTTGATGGTAATCATATTGCTCCTTCTACCATAGTCATGGTTGAAAGTTTTAGATAAGGGAAATATTTAATTAGTCCAGTCAGCCATCTAATTGTTCTTCTTGAATGGACTGATTTTAATTACAGAAGTAATTATTTTTTCAATTTTCTTTAATACATATATGTACAAATTTAGGGGTGGCTGTAGAAAATTCTGCTACATTGAAATGTGATTTGATTGGTTAACCAAATCTGAATGATTACATCTGAGTTTTCTAATTAAGCCCAATCTCAGTGTGTTTGGATATAAGAAGCCACCTCTATTTGTTGTAAGTTCCTTTTGCTTGTTTGTTTGATTTCAAGTTTGATATGTTCACATAAACTGTTCACTTGTAAATAATATACGTCTGTATATTCCCAAAAACAACTCTCTCTCTCTCTCTCTCTCTCTCTCACTTCCAGTGCGATTGGTGAGTGAGTGTGTGCGGAGCGTTGTGAGCGTGGTGCAGACTGATGTGAGTGAAGTTTTCTTTTTCTCTCCCTTCTTTTTCTGATAATTTTTGATTTTGATGGTTTGTTATTAGGTTTTGTTAGTTTAATTTGAGGGCCGTGTGTGATCCGTTTGGAGGCATGTCGGCCCGGCAACGCAGGGTTTGAGTTCACTCACGAGACGCCATGCGATTAAGGTGGCGTCGGCGGTGAGCGTCGAAGAATGTTGCTTGGCCATTGGGGAAGTGGTGGGTCACGCGAGCGTTTTGTCCGCGTCCGAATGAACAATGCAACAGTGTTTTTTCTGGATAGTGTGGACAAGGCAAACGAGTTAGTAGAAAGAGGTATTGTCATTGATGGTGAATTTATTTCAGTTCTCCCACTTTCCTTACCAGCGAAAAAGGTTATTTTATCCAATGTGCCACCTTTTGTCAGTGATGGATTTCTAACGGAGGCTTGGACACGTTATGGAAAGTTGGTGTCCGCGATAAAAAAGATTCCGATTAGTAGTAACTCGCCTTTATTGAAACATATCGTTTCTTTTAGGCGGTTTGTGTACATGATTATTCCGGACGACGCAGATCTAGATCTTACACTGAATTTTCGAAGTGACGATTTTAGCTATGCTATTTACGTCACTACTGGAAAAGTCAAATGCTTTGGATGTGGTGATACAGGGCATTTAATTCGGAATTGTCCTAACAAAAATACTGAGGGAGAAAAAGGAAAAAAAAATGGAACAGTTGAACTAGGTAATGAAGAAAAGGATGGAAAGGAGTCTGAGGCGGAGGTAATAGTTTTGGCTTTGGAAAATAATGTTGTAAATCGTACGTTAGAAATTGAGGCTGAACCAGTTTCTTCTCAGATTGAGCAAGGGAACAGTAATCCTAATGATTTACCTACAGTAATTGACTCGAAGCGTCTTAGACATGGTGGCTTCCTCTTCAGAAAGTAAAGAGGAAGGTGCAAATGATGACGAGATTAGGATAGCTTGTGAAGGTGCACAGTTAACTTCGGAACAAGAGCAATTTTTTTTCAAGACTCCCCAAAAAAGAAAGATGAAAAATAAGTTGCTAGACGCTAATGTAAGCAAGACCGTCGGTCTACAAAATGAGGAAACGCAAGATACGGAAAGTGACAGTGACTCGTCAGAATGCAGTATGAGTTTTTCACAAGGTGAAACTAACGTTACTGATCGAAGTCATGGTCTTGAGGACATAAAATTGTTCCTCAGGGCAACAAAAAATAAAAGGGGTGTAAAAATAAAAGAATATTTTCCTGACTTGAAACAATTTGCTGATCAAGCAAAAAGTGGGATGGCTAGTGATTCCTTTACCAACAAAGAAGTGTATAGGTTGAAGAAAATTGTGAGGAACATAAACAGCACCCTTGAAAATGATGCGGTATAAGATGAAGAAAAATAATTTCTTTTTTTGTGGTAAATTGAGGTTGTTCTTTTTCTTTTTCTTCATTATGAGTGAAGTACATATTGCGTCAATGAATGTTAATGGGGCAAGGAATCCTAAAAAAAGAGCACAGATTTTTGAAGAAATGGTACAGAAAAACATAGACATAGCTTTTTTACAAGAAACTCATAGCAGTATAGATAATGTGGTTGACTGGATGAAGGAATTTAATGGTACATCTGTATTAAGTCATTATTCAAATGTGAGTGGTGGAGTTGCTATTTTATTTAGTAAAAATTTTAAACCAATCTCGTACGATGTAGATGAAATTATGAAAGGTAGATTGTTAAAAGTCAGAGCTGTTTATGAAACTTTTGTATTTGTTTTTATTTGTGTTTATACTCCAACAGCACCTATAGAAAGGTTACTGTTTTTAGATACTCTTTGTTCAACGCTTAAAAACTGCTGTACTGAAGATTTTCTATTTGTGGGTGGTGATTTTAATTGCACTGAACTTGATATAGACCGGAATCATGTTGAACCTCATAAAAAATGCCCTTTCTTGGAGGATCTACCGAAGATATCAGAAGAGTCCAATGTAGAGCTGGAATGTGGCCTAACTCTGGGAGAGCTGTATTAGGCACTCCAAGATATGGAGTCTGGGAAAGCTCCGGGAGTAGATGGGCTTCCAGTGGACTTCTTGAAAGCGTTCTGGTCGGAGTTGGGAGTTGACATGCTAGAGGTGTTCAATGACAGCTTACTAAAGGGTCGGCTGCCGTTGAGCTGCCGAAGGGCAGTGGTCACTCTCCTCCCGAAAAAGGAGATCTTACTGAGATCAAGAACTGGAGGCCGGTATCACTTCTGTGCAGTGATTATAAGTTACTTTCTAAAACTTTAGCTAATAGATTGACCAAAGTAATGGGACAGGTGATTCATCTAGATCAATCTTACTGTATACCAAACAGGTCAATTTTTGACAATATTTCTTTAATTAGAGATATTATACAGGTTTCCAAATTATTTAATATCAATTGTGGTTTGTTGTCTTTAGACCAAGAGAAAGCTTTCGAGCCGGGTCGAGCATGCTTATTTATGGGACGTTTTAAAGGCTTTTGGTTTTAATGAGAAGTTTTCAAATATGATTAAAATTCTTTATGGTGACATTGAGAGTGTTATTAAGTTTAATGGTGGCTTATGTGCTCCTTTCGAGGTCAGTAGAGGTATTAGACAAGGTTGTTCATTATCTGGAATTAGTGCTGGGCGGTAAACCGGTTCAAACCGAAAACCGGTTTATATTTTCGTCACGATTTTGATTTTGAATAAACCGCCATACCGGTTTAATTACACAACGTTCAGAACGACCTAATTTCTTTAATAGACCTTAAAAGCAATGCAAGACAAGATTTCCTTTTATATTTACTTGAATGCACGTAATGTTCCTGGATTTGTACTTGAACTAGCAAAAGTATTCCAAGTTTTTCTAATTGTGTTGTTTAAAATAAAAGTTCTGTATTTTGACTGCAGTTGTCTTTGCATTTTGATTCCTCACTTCGTTAGAATCATGAATGGCTCTTATTTGTAAACAGCATAATTTTCTGAGGCCATGCAAACCTGTATTACTAGTGTGGAATTATTCTACAATATTCACTAATGACAGTAAAATAGACCATCCTAAGTCAATTTACTGCAGTAATTCCTCTCTTAACCAGTAGAAAATGCATTGAACACCTGACTATGCATAAAAAAAAACAAAAAAAAACCGAACCGAAAAAAACGAAAAACCGTTATGATTTTGAAAAAAACCGTGATATCAATTTTTGGTCAAACCGCCCAGCACTATCTGGAATGCTATATTCCCTTGTTATTGAACCACTTCTACAAACAATCAGGAAGAATTTAGATGGTTTAAGGGTACCATTGTGTGATGTTAAGTTTTGTATATCAGCTTATGCCGACGACCTAATAATAATGATTAATAAACAAAGTGATATTCATGTGTTATCTAAATTGATTGAAGACTTTGGAAAATGGTCCTCAGCAAAAGTAAATTGGAAAAAAGTGAGGCGTTTTTACTGGGGGACTGGAATGATGGGAAACCAATTCTTCCTGAAGGTCTGTGTTGGAATAGGTGGGGTTTGAAGTATCTTGGAGTTTTTTTAGGAGATGATAATGTCATTCAAAAAAATTGGGATGGGTTGTTACAAAAAGTGAAAGGTCGTCTAGACAAATGGAAGTGGATTCTACCCAACTTGTCTTATAGGGGAAGAACACTTATTGTAAATAATTTGGTTGCTTCACTCTTATGGCACAGATTGGTTTGTATTGATCCTCCAACGAAATTGATGGCTGAAATTCAAGCGGTTTTTGTTGATTTTTTTTGGGACAAGCTTCATTGGGTTCCGCAGAGTATTTTATTTTTGCCCAAAGAAGAAGGGGGCCAAGGATTGGTACATCTCCAGAGCAGGATTGCAGCTTTTCGGCTGCATTTTTTACAAAGACTTCTTGATGGACCAATGAAAGTCAGTTGGAGGGCGATCAGTTGTGTGTTATTAAGAACTGTTGGAAACCTTGGGATGGATAAAACTCTTTTTTTAATGGACCCGAAGTGCTTGGATTTTTCGAAATTGTCATCTTTTTATCAGCAGCTTTTCAAGATCTGGAGTTTTTTTCATATTCAAAGGACTGAAAATTTTCATTCCATTTTTTGGTTGCTTAATGAACCCTTGATTTGTAATGCAAGACTGGATCTGTCTGCATCCAACTTTTTACCAGGATTCAATAAGACTTTACAAAACTCAGGAATTTTTGATTTAAAACAATTATTGTGTTTAACTGGACCTCATTTTAAGAATGTAGAAGCTGTCACTGTAAAATTGGGAATAAGATCTGTTCGTTCAGTAACTCGATTTGTGAACAAGTTAAAAGAATGTTTTACGGATGAAGAAACAATGATGTTAGAGGATTTCTTTTCAGGGACTTGTGTCACTGACAGTGAAGATCCTTTTCCGTGTTTGTTGATTCAACCAAATGTTGAAGAGTATTCTGGGTGTTTCTTTCAACAAAGTAGAGTTTCATCTGTTGATTTTTTCTCATGTGTGGGGAAAGAGTTGTATAGAATATGTGTGCTCATTCTCAACAAAAAGACACTTAATAAGAGAGTTGATACCCCTTGGCGTTCGGTTTTAAAAATAGGTGATGAGGTAAGACCCGAATGGAGAGTTTTGTACAAGCCACCATTATCGAAAAGAACAGGGGACTTGCAGTGGAGAATTCTGCATGGGGCAATTGCGGTGAATTCTTTTGTCTCAATTTTGGATTCAAAGAATGACTCAGGTTGTCCCTTTTGTTCTCTAAAAGAGACTGTGTTTCATGCATTTATGCAATGCATCAGACTGAAAACTTTGCTTGCAATGGTGAAAGAGTTGTGCAATAAGTTTAATGAGTGTTTTTGTCCTGAAACTTTTATTTTTGGGTTTAAATATGCACAGACAAAGCGTGTTACATTTCAATTGTTGAATTTTATTCTCGGGCAAGCAAAAATGGCGATTTACATGAGTAGAAAGAGCAAAATAGAACAAAAAAGCAATGATGATGTTATTGTTGTTTTTAAATCTCTAATTAGAGCAAGAATTTTGATTGATTTCAGGTTTTACAGAGCTATGTGTGATCTTGATACTTTTGTTTTGAAATGGTGTGTTTGTGATGTTTTGTGTAAAATTGTCGATGATGATTTAGTATTGTGTCTTTAATTTTTGTTGTCGACTCTCTCTCTCTCTCTCTCTCTCTCTCTCTCTCTCTCTCTCTCTCTCTCTCTCTCTCTCTCTCTCTCTCTCTCTCTCTCTCTCTCTCTCTCTCTCTCTCTCTCTCTCTCTCTCTCTCTCTCTCTCTCTCTCTCTCTCTCTCTCTCTCTCTCTCTCTCTCTCTCTCTCTCTCTCTCTCTCTCTCTCTCTCTCTCTCTCTCTCTCTCTCTCTCTCTCTCTCTCTCTCTCTCTCTCTCTCTCTCTCTCTCTCTCTCTCTCTCTCTCTCTCTCTCTCTCTCTCTCTCTCTCTCTCTCTCTCTCTCTCTCTCTCTCTCTTATATATATATATATATATATATATATATATATATATATATATATATATATATATACACTCACCGGCCACTTTATTAGGTACCCCATGCTAGTAACGGGTTCAACCCCTTTTGCCTTCAGAACTGCCTCAATTCTTCGTGGCATATATTCAACAAGGTGCTGGAAGCATTCCTCAGGGAGTTTGGTCCATATTGACATGATGGCATCACACAGTTGCCGCAGATTTGTTGGCTGCACATCCATGATGCGAATCTCCCGTTCCACCACATCCCAAAGATGCTCTATTGGATTGAGATCTGGTGACTGTGGAGGCCATTTGAGTACAGCGAACTCATTGTCATGTTCAAGAAACCAGTCTGAGATGATTCCAGCTTTATGACATGGCGCATTATCCTGCTGAAAGTAGCCATCGGAAGTTGGGTACATTGTGGTCATAAAGGGATGGACATGGTCAGCAACAATACTCAGGTAGGCTGTGGCGTTCAACGATGCTCAATTGGTACCAATTTCGACTTAGCTTGTGCAAATTGTAGCCTCAGTTTCCTGTTCTTAGCTGAAAGGAGTGGCACCCGGTGTGGTCTTCTGCTGCTGTAGCCCATCTGCCTCAAAGTTCGACGTACTGTGCATTCAGAGATGCTCTTCTGCCCACCTTGGTTGTAACGGGTGGTTATTTGAGTCACTGTTGCTCTTCTATCAGCTCGAACCAGTCTGGCCATTCTCCTCTGACCTCTGGCATCAACAAGGCATTTCCGCCACAGAACTGCCGCTCACTGGATGTTTTTTCTTTTCGGACCATTCTCTGTAAACCCTAGAGATGGTTGTGCTGAAAATCCCAGTAGATTAGCAGTTTCTGAAATACTCAGACCAGCCCTTCTGGCACCAACAATCATGCCACGTTCAAAGTCACTCAAATCACCTTTCTTCCCCATACTGATGCTCGGTTTGAACTGCAGTAGATTGTCTTGACCATGTCTACATGCCTAAATGCACTGAGTTGCCGCCATGTGATTGGCTGCTTAAAAATTAAGTGTTAACGAGCAGTTGGACAGGTGTACCTAATAAAGTGGCCGGTGAGTGTATATATATATATATATATATATATACTGTGTATATATATTTTAGGGCTGTGCAAAGATTAATTGCGATTAATCCCATGCAAAATAAAAGTTTGTGTTTACATAAACTTTTATTTGTTGAAATGAGGTTGAAAAACTCACGCGCTAAATCGCGCTGAAACCTCTCACGTAGATTTAACTTAGAGCTAACTGTATATTCTGTGCAGAACATAGAGACCACGGATCATTTGTTTTTCTCCTGCTCTCACAGCAACACATTCTGGTGTGACATGTATGATTGGCTTGAGCCTTATCTCCAGTCTCTCTCCAGTTTCACTAGAGATAACATCACATTAGGAATTATAATGAAAGACAAAAACTATTAAATGCTATTAAAGGCATGCGCGAGTGATCTGTATTTGTGTTTGTAGCTCCGGAGAATTTCTTCACTTATCCTTGATTTTCTTCTTTACCACTCATTTATAAACAAGCACTTTCTATTTTTATATCATGTGAACTTATCCTCGATACTATTCCTTATAAAAACAATTTGATTACTTTGATATCGCTACTTAGATCCAATTTTCCGAATCTAGGCTACTAGCCTTTAGCCCACTAGCAGCTATCGGCCGTCTCATTTTACACCCGTTTCACTGAAAAGATACGGTTTATTTTCGGCATTTCAGTACTAAATTAGTGGTGATATTTGTAGTATCACTACTAATTTACTGTTCATCTTTTATAATGGCGAACACATCAGATGCGTGTTTAACGTTACCTCTGAGTGCAGGTGAGGAGTCGTTCGAGCTGTTCTCGGTGAAGCAAGAGCTGGAACACGTCGAGAAGCAGATCCATGGTCTGCTGGTGAAGCAAGCCGAGCTGTTGGATCGGCGTTCAACGCTTGAAGCATCACGCGCTGATGCTCACAAATCAGTGGTTAGTAACGTTAACTCTTCTATTCAGACCTCGTCCACTCCGCGTGTCTCTCTGCCCAGGAGGACGCGATCATCTTGGACTTCATTTACTCCGGCGCCACCGATACAGCACCATGGAGCATGGATCACGCAGCGGAAGACACGAGCCAGGACCAGAGCTACCTCTCCGCCCCTCCCGGTCTTCGAGATGCCCACTCGGAACCGCTTCTCCCCTCTTCGCGAACCGGAACACGACGTGACGCCGTCACATCCATGGTCCGTCATGTCCGCGCTAACTCGGGGAAAGGTAAGGTGCGAACTCACTGCTTCCCTGGTGCCCGTGTTCTTGATATCGCCGCTCAGGTTCCCGAGATCGTGAGCGGTGACAAGCGCATCGGAGCTGTTGTGCTGGAAGCGGGAGCGACTGACATAAGGCTGCGACAGACCGAGGTTCTGAAGAAGGACTACATGAGCCTGATCGAGACGGTACGCACCACAGCGCCTAAAGCAACGATCATCGTGTCCGGACCGCTTCCCACGTACAGACAAGGACAGGAAAGGTTCAGTAGACTTTTTGCACTCAATGAATGGTTAATGTTAATGTGTAATGAACAGAAACTGCTCTTTGTAAATAATTGGCATCTGTTTTGGGAGCGACCCAGACTGTATCGGGCAGACGCACTCCATCCCAGCAGAATCGGAGCGAGTGTTCTGTCGGACAACATCTCCGAGACGTTACGCACCAGATGACTAATAAGTCAAAGTCCAAATCACAGCCTCTGTTGTCCTAATTTAACTAATATGCATAGTGTGGAGCGTTATATAGAAACTGTGTCCATTCCTCGTTTAGTGAAGCCAAACAATAAATCTAGTGTAAGATCTAGCAAAAATCTTATTGTAATTAAACCAGAAAATCTAAATATCAGTGAACAAAAACAATTTTTAAAGCTAGGTCTTCTAAACATTAGATCGCTCACACCTAAGGCGGTTATTGTAAATGAAATGGTCACAGATAATAATTTTGATGTTCTGTGCCTTACTGAAACCTGGCTTAAACCAAATGAGTATTTCGGTCTAAATGAGTCTAGTCCACCAGGATACTGTTATAAGCATGAGCCCCGTCTGATCGGCCGTGGCGGCGGTGTTGCAACAATCTATAAAGATATTTTTAACGTTACTCAGAAAACAGGTCACAGGTTTAATTCATTTGAAGTACTTGTGCTAAATGTTACGCTCTTAGATGTAAGAAAGAAATCCATATTATCTCTAGCCTTGGCTACTGTATATAGACCTCCAGGGCCCTATGCTGAATTCCTAAAAGAGTTTGCAGACTTTCTCTCGGATCTATTGATGAATGTCGATAAAGCAATAATTGTTGGAGATTTTAACATACACGTAGATAATACAAATTATGCTTTAGGGGCTGCGTTTACAGACTTATTAAACTCCTTTGGGGTCAAACAAAACGTCAGTGGCCCCACTCATCGTCTAAATCATACACTAGATTTAATTATATCATATGGAACCAGTCCAACTGATATAGATATTATACTGCAAAGTGATGATGTCACTGATCATTACATGGTGACTTGCATAATACGTACTGCTGAAATATGTCACGTTGCGCCACGTTATAGACCAGGCAGAACAATCCTTCCAACCACTATAGATAGATTCTCAAATAGCTTACCTGATCTATCTAAGCTGCTAAGTGAACCCAAACAAACAGATGAATTAGAGGAAATGACTAGCAGTTTGAGTACCATTTTCACTAGTACTTTAGATATTGTTGCACCAATAAGATTAAAAAGGTTAGAGAGAAAACTAAAGCACCCTGGTACAACAGTGCTACGCATGCTATCAAGAGAGAAACTTGCAACTTAGAGCGTAAATGGAAACAAACTAATTTAGAGGTCTTTAGAATAGCGTGGAAAGACAGTATGTCACGTTATAAAAAGGCTCTAAAAACAGCCAGGGCTGAGACATCTCCGCAAACTAATAGAAGATAACCAAAATAATCCAAGGTTTTTATTTAACACCGTGGCTAGACTAACAAATAAACATACATCACCAGAGCAAAATGTACCGTTACAGTTTAGCAGTATTGATTTTATGAATTACTTCAATGAGAAAATAGAAAGCATCCAAAACACAATTATAAATGTACAATCCTCTATGGTGTCTTATGATTCAGCCTCAATTATGGGCCCTCTTGAACAACTACACCGCTTTAATACGATAGGACAGGAAGAGCTAAATAAACTTATCATTGCTTCTAAACCAAAAACATGTTTATTAGATCCAATACCCACTAAACTACTGAAAGAACTATTGTAGTGGAAGAGCCTCTCCTCAATATTATTAACTCGTCTTTATCTTTAGGCAGGGCTGTAGTACTCGAGTTCGGCTTGGAACTCGAGTCCGAATTTTAGACCGTTTTTCTATGGTCTCGGACTTGTCTCGGACTCGCTGGTATTTGGACTCGGACTTGTCTCGGTCTCGGCCACTGGTCTTGCCAAATGTGGCGTTTGGCTCCGACTCGAGTCCAACATTTTTGTATGCGTGTTCATTTATTACTAGCCTATCAGGGTAACGTTAACTTAGAAAATGCCCAAATTAACCGACCAAGTGCTCACTACAACGGAGCGCGTCTTCTCATGCTGTTACTATAGTTACTGGGTGTTGCGCATAATTCTAATGATTCCGCAGGTCTCCCATTTATAATGTGGGATATTCCCGTAATCGTAATCCACACAGATTATAAAATCAAATCATTCTTTTAATAACTATCTGCCAGATGCAATTTCACAAACCGCATGAGTGTTCAGCGTTGTCGCGTCTTCTTCTTCTCGTGTGTGTGGAAGGCGCATCTAAGCGCTGGCCGTATAATACACACTCGTTGTCAGGAGTCGGGACATGACGGAATATTCACTTGCATTCGAGCCAGTAGTGCATCGTGAATAAAGCTTAACATTTGCACGTCTTTTGAAGTCTTACCAGTTTAACATTCAAGTAATTCTAATCTATCAGTCCTTGCGCGCTGTCCGGGATGACTATGCGCACATTCATTGAAAATCCGCCTCAAGAACAGCTGGCCAGTAACAAAAGTTATTTTTCACGGATTAGCTATATTGCTTTAACACTCAAAATCGTGTCAATTTCGGTCTTCGTGAGTATAATGGTCTAAACATAGTCGGTTTTGTCTTTAATAAGCATAAAACGCATGCCAGTATGAGAATATGCTCTTAAAGTGACAGAAACCATATGTGTCGTTCATTAATTTTGTCGTCAAAACAAGAAAAGAGAGCTTTAAGTTAAAGGAATCAGGATTAGCCTATGTGTTTAATTTATTCAGTACTAAAATATACTATCCAGTGTTATTTTCCATTTGATTACTTTATTCAGTTTCTGTCTATGAAGACTAGTGTAGACCTATTCAAAAACATTTCTCTTTATTTGTCTTTATTTGTATCTTTATTGTATTTATTTGTGTAACTTTTTTCAATTTAATTGACTATTTAAATCAAGCCTTGTGTTGTGTAAATTCTTAACAACATTACCCCATTGTAAAAAATGCAATGAGCACAACGTTTAAGCAACATAAATGTAAAAATTTGGTTTGGCAAAAATGAAATTCAGGCCCTGAAGACTTTTTTTTCCCCTGTCCTGGACTCGGCTCTGACTCTGACTTTAACCTTTTTGGACTCGGTCTTGACTTGGACTCGAACCTCTTTGGACTCGGTCTTGACTTGGATCTTGACTAGTCCTGGTCTTGGACTTGTCTTGGACTCGACAAAGGTGGTCTTGACTACAGCCCTAGGTCATGTTCCAAAAATATTCAAGCTGGCAGTAATAAAACCTCTCATTAAGAAACCGCAATTAGATTCAAATAACTTAGCAAATTACAGACCCATTTCAAATCTTCCATTTATGTAAAAAATACTAGAAAAAGTTGTGTCTGCTCAATTGTGCTCTTTTTTGCAAGAAAATGATATCTATGAAAAATTGCAGTCAGGATTCAGACCACATCATAGTACAGAAACTGCGCTAGTTAAAATTGCAAATGACTTACTTTTAGCTTCTGACCAAGGCTGTATCTCAATACTAGTCCTACTTGATCTTAGCGCTGCGTTCAACACTATAGATCATAAAATACTCTTGGATCGACTACAAAACTACACTGGTGTTCAGGGACAGGCATTAAGCTGGTTTAGATCGTACTTATCGGACCGTTATCATTTTGTTTGTTTAACTGGGGAAAAATCAAAGATAACGCCAGTAGACCATGGAGTACCGCAAGGATCGGTTTTAGGCCCTCTGCTATTCTCAATATATATGCTGCCACTGGGTAATATTATAAGAAAACATGGAATTAATTTCCACTGTTATGCTGACGACACTCAACTATATATTTCATCACGACCAGACGAAAACACTAACTCATCTAAATTGACAGAGTGTCTCAAAGATATAAAATGCTGGATAACGCGTAATTTCCTGCTATTAAATTCAGATAAAACAGAGGTATTACTTAATGGTCCAAAAAACTACTCACAAAACCTCTTACAACACAACTTTAATATAGATGGAAGACCTGGGTGTTATACTAGACCGCAACTTGTCTTTCGAAAATCATATTTCATATGTTACAAGAACAGCCTTTTTCCACCTTAGAAACATTGCTAAGCTACGTAGCATGCTATCTGTTTCTGATGCAGAAAAGTTAGTTCATACATTTATGACCGCACCCCGAGACGTCCGAGCCCTGCACCCGAGACGTCTGTCCAGCCCGCACCCGAGACCGTCCAGCCCGCACCAGAGACCGTCCAGCCCGCACCAGAGACCGTCCGAGCCTCGCACCCGCGAGATCGTCCCAGCCCGCACCCGCAGACCGTCCAGCCCGCACCCCGAGACCGTCCAGCCCGCACCAGAGACCGTCCAGCCGCACCAGAGACCGTCCAGCCTGCACCAGAGACTGTCCAGCCAGCGCCTGCCCCTGAACCTGGGATTTTCTCCAAATATTTTTGGGGGGGGCCCTATGTCCCAGCCACGGCCGCCTGAAGGGTCTTCACCGCCCGTGGCCACCCGAGGGTCTCCTCCACCGTGGCCGCCCGAAGGGTCCTCTCGCCATGGCCACCCGAAGGGTCCTCTCTGCCGTGGCCGCCCGAATTATACATATAACCCTCAAGTAGTGACAGTATGGGACTTCTCCTCACCCCAGCTCTTACACTCAACAACATCTTCCAAGATGGATTCTCTATTGAGGAGTATGTCGTCAGGTTCCTAGGGCTCTCTGCTGGGGTAAGCTTGTCAGATGACGTCTTAAAGTCAGTCTTTTGGTTGGGTTTAGACGATCATCTGTACCAGCAAGCCCCAGCACCAGCGTTCCCAGGAACCTTTGCTGAATATCTGGATCATGTGCTGTGGTCTGAGCGGCTCGCCCTGGTCTCGTCCCTCAGCCTGCTCCGCCCTGGTCTTGTCCTCAGCCTGCTCCGCCCTGGCCACGCCCCTCGACCTGCTCCGCCCTGGCCACGCCCTCGACCTACTCCGCCCCGGCTACGTCCTCGACCTGCTCCGCCCTGGCCACGCCCCGCTCAGCCCTCAGATCGTCCCCCCTCCCTCCTCTGTTCTTCGGCGTGAGGCCACGCCTTCCGGGAGGGGGAGTTCTGTCACAGTCTCGTCTGCACCGTTCTGTCTGCGTCTCCTGCACTACACTTCCCATGATCCTCTCATCTGCACACCTGAACTCCCTCCCGTTCAGCGTCTTGTTTCATCTGTTTCACCTGTTTACCACCTCATTATGTTTGATTCATCCATGTATTTAGTTCCCTCTGTTCCATACAGTCTTTGTCGGTCAATGTTTATGTCACTACATGTTTTGAAAGTGTTCCTACCCGTTTCCTGTACCTGTTTGTTGTTTGGAGTTTAAGTAAAGTAATTGAATTGGAGCTTTTGCTTCTTCGGTCTTCTTCTTCCGTCTGCACTCCGTGACACACCCCCGTGACACATACATGTGTGTATATTTAATATATATCAAAAAAAATTATACACAGCACACACAAAAATATTACATTAACTTTTATTTTGGATGCGATTAATCACAATTAATCTTTGCATAGCCCTAACAACTATATATATATATATATATATATATATATATATATATATATATATATATATATATATATATTAGGGCTGTCAGTTAAACGCGTTATTAACGGCGTTAACGCAAACCCATTTTAACAGCGTTAATTTTTTATCGCGCGATTAACGGTCTTTTTGTCCTAGCAAACTTTGTAGTTTTTTCACATACTTTTGCAACAGGACGCGGCATGCGTCCTGATCCATTTCAGCGTCTCCGCGCTCGCCATCCACTCAAAGCCGGCTCGCAAGCCGAAACGAGTGTGTGCGGCGTGCCTGTTTGTTTCCGGTCTAGCTAGATCCGCTTGCGCTTCGGTCGAAGAAGAACGGAACGTCCTCGCGCGGCGCAAGCCATTGAAATGAATGGGTTTCGGAGCGCAGCGCGAGGCCGTTTTGTGCCGCACACACTCGTTTCAGCTTGCCAGCCGGCCAAATAGTAACGCTATGTTTTGAGTGGATGACGAGCGCGAGACGCCGAAATGGATGCCAATGAGATTCTGAATGTAAAGTTTACTTTTAAAAAGTTGCCAAATTGTCCCATTGACAAGACCAAAGCGATCTGTGTGTTTTGTCATTATGAACTGAGCTATCATCATTGCAGCACGTCCAGCCTGAAACACCACTTGATGATGGCCAAGCAAACACACACACACACAGATGATGCAAATTCTCCACCCCTCGTCAATATCAGGACCTCGTCAGTATTTCTTTCACCCTTTTATTGATGGACAGTGTTACATTGTGTGAGAGATTATTTAGGCTATATATGTTAGAGTGAAATTGAACACTATTCCAATGTTATTTTCAATAATAATAATAAAAAAAAACATTTGCACTAAACAAGCCAATCCACTTTTCCATGTTGATAAGAGCATTAAAATGAGAAAAAAATGTAACAAAAAGAAATCAAAAGACATTAAGAATAAATAAAAATGTGCGATTAATCGCGAGTTAACTATGACATTAATGCGATTAATCGCTGATTAAATATTTTAATCGTTTGACAGCACTATATATATATATATATATATATATATATATATACACTTGCATAAGATAATTATTAGGAACAGCTGTTCAATTCTCATTAATGCAATTATCTAATCAACCAATCACAAGGCAGTTGAAGCTGAAGGTCAGGGCGGAGCTGAAGGCCAGGGCAGAGCTGAAGGCCAGGGTGGAGCTGAAGGCCAGGGCGGAGCTGAAGGCCAGGGGCGGAGCTGAAGGCCAGGGCGGAGCAGGACGAGCTGAAGGCCAGGGCGGAGCAGGACGTGATGGCGGCCAGGGCGGAGCAGGCTCAGGCAGAGACGAGGGCGGAGCCGACTCAGGCGAGGTCCACGTCAGCATCACCTCCATGGCCCTCACAGACTCAGGCGAGGTCCATGTGAGCGTCGTCTCCATGGCCCCCGAAGAGTACCTAGTGCCCCCCCAAAAAAATACTTGGGGAAATTCACGGGAGGAACCCCTGGGTGGTAAACGGGTTCAGGAAAGGTCCTCCGGAGCTTGAGGGGTGCAGGCAGGGCGAGGCGCAGAGGCGGGGCTGGCAGGGCGAGGCGCAGAGGCGGGGCCGGCAGGGCGAGGCACAGAGGCGGGGCCGGCAGGGCGAAGGCGCAGAGGCGGCGCAGGCAGGGCGAGGCGCAGAGGCGGGGTCACCGGAGCCTGGCGAACCGAACGAGTCCTTCTTCTCCTCCTCCTCCTCCTGCGCGGCGTCACAGGGCTAGACACACTCCCTGGGCTGTACGACTCACTCACTTGAACTGGAGAGTCATCACTCACTTGAACTGGAGAGTCATCACTCACTTGAACTGGAGAGTCATCACTCACTTGAACTGGAGAGTCATCACTCACTTGAACTGGAGAGTCATCACTCACTTGAACTGGAGAGTCATCACTCACTTGAACTGGAGAGTCATCACTCACTTGAACTGAAGAGTCATCACTCACTTGAACTGAAGAGTCATCACTCACTTGAACTGGAGAGTCATCACTCACTTGAACTGGAGAGTCATCACTCACTTGAACTGGAGAGTCATCACTCACTTGAACTGGAGATTCATCACTCACTTGAACTGGAGATTCATCACTCACTTGAACTGGAGATTCATTACTCACTTGAACTGGAGATTCATCACTCACTTGAACTGGAGATTCATCACTCACTTGAGTCGCAGGCAGGGCGAGGCGCAGGCAGGGTGAGGCGCAGAGGCGGGGTCACCGGAGCCTGGTCGAACTCGAATCGAGTCCTCCTTCTCCTCCTCCTCCTCCTGCCGCGGCGTGTCACAGGGCTAGACACACTCCCTGGGCTGCACGACTCACTCACTTGAACTGGAGAGTCATCACTCACTTGAACTGGAGAGTCATCACTCACTTGAACTGGAGAGTCATCACTCACTTGAACTGGAGAGTCATCACTCACTTGAACTGGAGAGTCATTCTCCAGAGTCTTAATCAAAAGGGCAATCCAGAAACTTGTGGTCTAAACAGGCAATGGTCGAGGCAGGCAGCACAGGTACATAAACAGTCCAGGAAACAGGCTAAGGTCAAGAGTCCAGGGAAACACGGAATACACAAACGGAGAAAATGCTCAGAGATGTACGCTTACAGGGTAACAAGACTTCGCAAGGGACACAGGGAAAACTGAGGTTTAAATCAGGAACACAATCACAGGTAATGACAAACAGCTGAACATAATAAAACATAAGGAGTCCAAGGGGAAACATAACATGGGAAGAGAGTGCCCTCCAGTGGCTCTCGAGGCACCACAGCTGCTGATCGTCACACAGAGCACTATTGTTCTTCACGCGAACAGTAACTGAAATTTAAAACTGTTAACAGAAAATGATCAATAAACTATTGTATAGATAGATACTGTTTAAAACACTGTCCATCAATATGTATTTCCTTTGTGCTTTGAACTTTTCAAAGCGGACTCGACGCGCAGCGAGCATACCATAGGGTGCATACTGCATACTCGGCTGCGTGCTGCTACTCCACGTGCTTCAAGCGCATCATTCTGCGTCGGGATGCGCATAAGCGCTTTGTGCCGCACTGTGTTGGAGTCATTCATATCATAATGCATTGACGCAATGAAAGCTTCTTAACATTAATAATTATTAATGTTGCTGCCTCATTAAATAGCTGTGCTATACACTTAAAACATGTCTCAATTTTTAGTAGCCTTGGCTATATCTAAAATAATTATCTTTTTCATTTTTGTTATATTGTTTTTCATGAATGTATTTTACAACAATACAAAGAGCAATATGTATTATTCACTAATCTATTTTTATAATAGCATTTTTATCATATATTTTGGGGATTTGTTGTTTATCTTTATAATGAAGCTGTCTGTATTAAGTAGATTGTGTTTAACACACATTACAATGTAGAATACTGCTGTTTAAATTGTTTTAACTTTAATCATGTTGGTAGCTATCTAGCTTTAAGTACTGAAGTACCTGTATTTTCTTGTATATATATATATATAGATAGATAGATAGATAGATAGATAGATAGATAGATAGATAGATAGATAGATAGATAGATAGATAGATAGATAGATAGATAGATAGATAGATAGATAGATAGATAGATAGATAGATAGATAGATAGATAGATAGATAGATAGATAGATAGATAGATAGATAGATAGTATAGATAGATAGATAGATATTGCAGTGTTTGAATATAGGGTGGCAATCTTTTATAATCAATTGTTGTTGTGGACTATATACTGGAGGTATATTTTAAGGGGCTAATTGAGGAAATTGCTATATTTTTTTATTAGTTTAAAAATAAAATAAAAAGATCGTATTGGTATCGGTATTGGCCGATACTCAGAATTTTGGTATTCGGATCGGTTTTGAAAAAACGGTATCGCTTGCATCCCTAATTTAGGGGTGTGGTCCTGGTAAATACAATCTCCTGAACGTGGAGATTTAAGCAACGAAGAAAGGTGATTTAAGCAATTTTGAGAAACATGGTTGTTGGTGCCAGACGGGCTGGTCTGAGTATTTCACATCTGCTCACTTTCACTGGATTTTCACGCACAACCATTTCTAGGGTTTACAAAGAATGGTGTGAAAAAAAAATCTAGTATGCGGCAGTCGTGTGGGCGAAAATGCCTTGTTGATGCTAGAGGTCAGAGGAGAATGGGCCGACTGATTCAAGCTGATAGAATCAGTTGTTACAACCGAGGTATGCAGCAAAGCTTTTGTGAAGCCACAACATGCACAACCTTGAGGCGGATGGGCTACAATAGCAGAAGACCCCTCCGGGTACCACTCATCTCCGCTGACAAATAGGAAAAAGAAGCTACAATTTGCAAGAGATTTGCTCAAATGTGCCCCACAGTCACCAGATCTCAACGCAATAAAGCATCTTTGGGATGTGGTGGAATGGGAGCTTCGTGTCCTGGATGTGCATCCCACAAATCTCCTTCAACTGCAAGATGCTATCCTATCAATATGGGGCAACATTTCTGAAGAATGGTTTCAGCACCTTGTTGAATCAATGCCACGTAGAATTAAGGCAAACACAGTATTAGTACAGTGTTCCTAATAATCCTTTAGGTGAGTGTGTGTGTGTATGTATATATACTGTACACAGTACTGTGCAGAAGTCTAAGGCACACTAGTATTTTCACCTCAAAGAAATGGTTTTAAGCCAGTTATTTATGTATTTTGTTGTAGTGTCTCAGTAGGAAATATCAGTTTATATTTCCAGACATTAAAGGTTCTATATGTAACTTTTTTAATAAAATGAATCCTTTTTTATTGCCTTTGTTTGAAGGGGTTGTAATCACACATTGCAATGATCCACTTTTCGGGTTTTGCTATTACCTCTGAAGGCCAATATTCATATTTATATGTGAGGTCTCCGGGTCGGATTTCCTGCGAAATCCATCAGATGTGACGCGCATGCGCGCTTCCGAGCTCTCTATCCAGTCAACCATGTCTCTATCCAGTCAACCATGCGACCAGCGGCACTTCAGCTGACAACATCACAGAGTCTGATAACAGCCCAAAACGTCCTGCCTCCAAGCACAAGACAGACTCCAATACAAACTCCACATAAATATAAAAAACAAAAAAGTTTTATCTGCCCAAGCTCGTCAGGCAAAACGTGAATCTGATCGACTCCGGACGAAAACGTGGATCAACATAGTAAACTCTAGTGAAATAGCAAGATAAACTACATGAAACATGACATGAATACAAAAGAATGTTCCAGGACAATAAAAAGTCTGTGCTTTAGGATGTAACTTAGTTTATTTACTAGATCTACTGACTAACGTCACTCATCCACTACTATCATATTATTTACACATTTCCAGACACGTTCACTACAGTTATGTCACTTCCTACAATTTTACTGATACACTGATACTGTTCAGTCTAGTTCACTAACCGTTTTTGTTATCATATTATACATTCACCTGTGTTGACATTGCTGATTGTGAAAGATACATGAAAATAAATGGCTTATAACATAACATGTCGGCTAAATGCAGTTAACATTATCATGGTACGAGCACAGAGTATTAGTTCAATGTCAAGCTGATAAAAGTAGGCTATTATTGTACATGCAGTGGGAGTTTACATTAGTTTCCAGCATGTTGTGTGATTATTTTGCCATTGCGTTGAAAGTCTCCATGTGGCCGGCAGTGACTGCTCGCTCTTGAGATCTAACACGCACACAAGAGGCCGCTAAAAATCGCATACAGCACCTTTAGACCGCAACTTGTCTTTCTGTTTCTGATGCAGAAAAGTTAGTTCATGCATTTATGACCTCGAGACTAGATTACTGTAATGCTTTATTAGCTGGTTGTCCTGCATCCTCAATAAAACAAGCTACAGTTAGTCCAAAATGCAGCCGCTAGAGTTCTAACTAGGTCAAGAAAATATGATCATATAACACCGATTTTATCATCTCTACACAGGTTACCTATTAAGTTCCGTATCAACTACAAAATACTACTAATGACCTATAAAGCCCTAAATGGTTTAGCTCCTATGTACTTAACGGACCTTCTTTCGCCCTACAATCCACCGCGTTCCTTAAGATCACTAAATTCAAGGCTTCTGGTCATTCCTAGGATATCTAAGTCCACTAAAGGAGGGAGGGCGTTCTCACATTTAGCTCCAAAACTCTGGAATAGCCTTCCCGATACGGTCCGAGGCTCTGACTCGCTGACACAGTTTAAAACTAGACTAAAGACGCATCTCTTTAAGTCAAAGCATTCACATAATGCTTACCTTTATTCCTGTTATGCCATACGGAACCGTTTGCCACTGAAACTGCTTAACGCACCAGTGGGGCTCGACAGCCTTTTAGACAAACGGGTTGGCGCGTATGGTTGGGTTGCGGTTGGTTTGCGGAGAGTTTGGGTTGCAGAGAGTTTGTGAGATAATGTGTTTTTCTAACACGACTCCTGTATAATGGAAATCATTATGAACATCAGCTATGCTAATTATTTCCCATCTGCCTTTCTGCTGTTATCTCGGGACGTTTGTCCCGAGAAAAATGGCGTTTGTCAGGTCCAGTTTGTATCCAGCCTCTCACGGGGACTTCAGATGCCCCAACGCCTGTGAAGAGACGACTCAACATTGGCGATTTGTTATGTCTCCATTTTATATATATTTATATCTAATATTTATATATAAACAATATGAATGTGAGCCAGAGGAGAACTGGCCCCCGACTGAGCCTGGGTTCTCCCAAGTTTTTTTTCTCCATCCAATCTGATGGAGTTTTGGTTCCTTGTCACTGTTGCCTTGCTTTGCCTTGCTTTTGGCTTGCTTAGTTGGGGTTATTTATTATTTAATATTTAACAATATTATTGATCTGTGTTGTACTACTTTCATGTTATCACTGTGAAGCTGCTTTGACACAATCTGTATTGTAAAAAGCGCTATATAAATAAATGTGACTTGACTTGACTTTAATTGTGCCATTAATTGTAATAATCCAGTGAAATTTTTGAACACACAAGGATTCTGACAACAGCCAATGCTCCACACGGAGGTCAGATCTCACCATCATCTGAAATTATATGAAGAAACAGAAAAAACAGAGGTAACACTTTATTTTACGACCCGCAAACAACTGTGTAAGTACACTGAAATTACGGTGTACGTTTCTGTAATTATAGTGTAGGCTACTTCCGTGTAGGTATAAGGGAAATATTTGTTAAGTTTGGGGTAATAAAGGGGTAAACACGCAGATATACAAGCAAATTATTTAATTAGTTAAAAAATAGCAGGTACCTATTCTGTTAATATTCCAGGCATAAATTGTACGTCTGTTGTTTATAAAATACACATTTCTGGCAAAATATGTTCTTGTGCAATTTACAAGGTATACTATACTATATATTTACTATGATAAAAATTCATTTTCTTACTAGATTTCTTAATTTTAAGTCAAAATAATTTGTTTTTGCTCTGATTTTAATTTAGACCATACCATGTGGTACTTAGTACTTACCTTATCCCATTGAATTGCAATGACACTTAAATGTCAGGGGAAATATACTGTGTAATTAAAACGTTTTTTTTTTTTTTTTGATAACAGTTATCGGTAATTACAGTGCAAATAATGTTGTTTTGTATTGCTACATAGTAAGTAGCGTTTGTTACCCCCTTGTTCTGTGTAGTTACAGGGTAAGTGTAACTCCTGCGGGCTGTAAATTAAAGTGGTGCTTGTTACCCCCTTGTTCTGTGTAGTTACAAGGTAAGTGTAATTACTGCGGGCTGTAAATTAAAGTGGTGCTTGTTACCCCTTTATTACCCAAAACTTAACATATTGTTCCCTTATACCTACACGGAAGTACACTATAATTACAGAAACGTACACCGTAATTTCAGTGTACTTACACAGTTGTTTGCGGGTCGTAAAATAAAGTGTTACTAAGACTAAGACCAGAAGAACTGGGGCAAGGTTTCCAAGGACGCTTGAAAAGTCCTGCAAAACTAAAAACTATGTGCAATACCTGGACAAAAGCTGTTTTAAACGTAAAGGGTACTAAACACCTATTGATTTGATGTAGTTAACTGTTATATAACAGTTAATAATAGTTAACTAATAAAAGTGAATTAATAAAATCTATTTATGATTATGACATTATTTTTGACAACATTCTCATTTGCAGAATTTTTACACAAGTGCCTTAAATTTTTTCACAGAACTGTAGCTTTGCAGGCAGGCAGGCAGGCACTACCTTTGAGACGTTGCCGCAGTTCTTCTGGTCTTAGTCTCTGTTTTTTTCTGTTTCTTCATATAATTCAGATGCACTCGATGATGGTGAGATCCAACCTCCGTGTGGAGCATTGGCTGTTGTCAGAATCCTTGTGCATTCAAAAATTTCACTGGATTACTACAATTAATGGCACAATTAATGTCTGGAAATGTAAACTGATATTTCCTACTGAGACACTACAACAAAATATATAAATCACTGGCTTAAAACCATTTCTTTGAGGCGAAAATACTAGTGTGCCTAAGACTTCTGCACAGTACCGTTTTATATATATATATATATATAGAGAGAGAGAGAGAGAGAGAGAGAGGTTGAACAGATCTTTATTGTTACATTAAATTCAGGATTTTACAACACCATTGTTACCTGTATCCTTTTACCTCAACAACAAATACTTTAAAATGTATGCTAAAAAGTAAAAAATAAATCTACATCATCCAAAACACATAAAACCTCATTACAACCCCAAATTCTTAAGAACCTTTCAACATCATTGATCAGCTTATAATATGAAAATTCTATTTTTATCCTTCCTTTTACCATACACTTCAACATCATTTCTACATCTGTTGAACCAACTTTCAACTCTTTGTTTTTCCTTGTTTTCCATATTGCAAGCTTTGCTGTACCAATGAGGTAATTTAATAAACACAATTTACCTCTATCAAGCACTTTGTATTTAAGTCCCCCAATAAAAACTTTATGGGGAAAAACCCTCACCAAACCCCTGAAACCAAGAATCAAGCAACTCAAAAAAACTCCCAAGCCTCAAACATTGTAAGAACAAATGCTCTATTGTTTCTTCAGCACTACAGAAACTACAACACCCCCCCCCCCCCACTGCTGGATTCAGGTGTGCTACGTGTCTGTTTGTAGCTATCGCCCTGTGAATAAGCCTCCACTGCAGATCAGCTGTCCGCTTCTCGATGGGAGGCTTATACAGGACTCTCCACCTGTCCCTCACCATGAAGTCTGGCTCCATTATCTCTGTCCACTTTGAGAAACTCTGCCGGCTGAGTGAGTCCATGTGAATGACTTTCACTGTAACATACAGCATTGCTTTCTTTGATGCAACATCAAGCTCTTCCAGCTGCGGAGTTTTAAACGTCAGTATAGATCCTTCCCGCTCTTCTTGTCCTTCACCGACAGCAGGAAATATTTTCAACTTTGGAAACCCTCCTTTCTGCTGTTGTACATATCCCCCAGCAACAGGGTTCTGTAACTTCTCGGCAAAGCAGCAAAAATCTAATCTCTTAATTTTGAAGCAATTCTTATTCGAGCACAAACCAGATAGTTCTTTAAAAGTGTCCACTGAAACCCATCTGCCATTGTCCAGTAAATGTCCCAGTTTAGTGATTCCGTTCTTTACAAGAGTTCTCCGAATGCTCATTGATGATAAAAACCGGGTCTGGATCAATGGATTATTGAACAGTGGTTCCTCATTGATCCAGTCCCCAAGCTCATTCAAGTTCCTCTCCACTTTCAGAACCTTATTCCAAGCTTGCAACATTGATTTATAAAAAGACGAGAGAATGTCCAGTCTCAACCCGTCCATTTTCAATAAAAACAAGTGTTTGTCTAGTCCAAAACTTTCAACCTTCTGCTGAAAAGCACATGCCGTCTGTGTCCATGCTAAATCCTCTTGATAGAGAAATTTCTGCACCGCTTGCAGCCTGAAAGCAACAATTCGACTCTTTACATCCACCAGACCTTGACCTCCTTCCTGTACCGGTAAGTAAAGCACCGCAGCCCGAGTCCAGTGTTCGCCACTCCAAAAAAAGTTTACTATTTTCCTCTGTATGTTACAAATCAGTTCGCTTGGTGGTTCCAGAACAATGAGTTTGTGCCAGAGCGTGGAAGCTGCCAGATTGTTTGCCACCAGAACTCTTCCTCTATAGGACAGTTGTGGTAATAGCCATTTCCATTTAGACAATCGAGCTACCACCTTCTCCAGCACTCCCTCCCAATTCTTCATTTTATAACTTTCCTTTCCTAAAAAAACACCTAACACTTTTATACCCTCCCTCCTCCAAATCAGTCCTCCTGGAAGTTTCGGAGGTCCAGTGTTTCTCCACCGGCCAGTAATAAACCCCTCACTTTTCTCCCAGTTAACTCTGGCTGAGGAGGCCATCTCGTATTGCCTGATGCTTGTTTCCAAAACTGATACATCATTTTGTCCTGAGATACAAACGGTTACATCATCGGCATAAGCAGACATATACACCTTGAAAGTTTCTTTTACACCTGTAATTGAAAAACCAGCCAATTCTCTCCTTAATTTACACAACAGAGGTTCAATTACAAGACTATATAATTGCCCAGAAAGAGGACAACCCTGCCTAATACCTCTAGTGACTGCTACTGGGGCACTTATTCCTCCACCCACCTTAATTAGAACTGATATATCAGAGTATAACAATTTAACATAAGAAATGAAGTCATCACCGATTCCAAAGCTCTTTAACACTTTAAAAAGATAGTCATGGTCTACCCTGTCAAATGCTTTTTCCTGGTCTATTGACAAGACACCCAAATTAAAGTCATTTATACAACCATGATCAATCACATCTCTTAAAAAAAACAAATTGTCCATTATTGATCGGTTCGGTATACAATATGTCTGATCCTTATTAATCAATAAGTCTAAAACATTTTTAAGCCTATTTGCAATAAATTTTGAAATTATTTTATAATCTAAACATAATAAGGATATTGGCCTCCAATTCTTTAAAAATCCTAAATCTCCTTTTTTTGGGTAACAGTGAAATTACAGCCCTCCTACAACTAACAGGAAGTATTTTCTTTTTAAAACATTCTTGTACAACATCATAAAAATCCTCCCCTAATAACCCCCAGAAATGTTTAAAAAAACCAGCTGTTAATCCATCTATTCCTGGTGAGCGCCCCATAGACAACTGCTGCACTGCTTCTGTTAACTCTCCATATGAAATCATTTCATCCAAAGCTTGACTTTTTCCTTGCTCCAGCTGTGTTAAATCTTTTAGTAAGTCTTTTGCACTATCAGGATCACATTCCTCTGCACTGTACAACACAGAATAAAAGTCCATCGCCAACTTTCTCATTTCAGCTGGATTTGTTGTTATATTTCCATTTTGACAACGAAGATAATGCATCTGTTTATATTGAACTGTCTTTTTTTCCAAGTTAAAGAAATATGAAGTTGGGGCATCCATGTCTTTGATTGAACAAATCCTTGATCTTACAAGTGCCCCTTTCACTTGTTCTTGTAACAAAGATCCAAGTTCTTTCTTTCTCGCTTAAAAGCGTACCATTGTCCTGTACTCTTTCATTATTCGTCAAGTCCTTTTCCAAACATTCAATTTCCTTTTGCAAGCTCTGTATAGTTTTTTTCACATTTGTAATATTACAAGCAGAAACATTTTTACAAAATTCTTTAATTTGCACCTTGCCCACATCCCACCACTGACTAAGGTTTTCAAAATCACTTTTTCTTTCCTTCCATTTCTCCCAAAATATCCCAAAACTATCACAAAAGGACACGTCTTTAAGCATTTTCTCATTAAAATGCCAATAATACATAGGTCTTGAAACTTGTTTTATGTTAAAATCAAATATGATCAAATGATGATCAGAAAAACCATTTGGCAATATTAATGCACTCATTACCCTGTTTTCAACCAGCTTACTCAAATAAAACCTGTCCAGTCTAGCCCCACTAACTATATTTTCTGCCATTTTCATCCATGTGTACCGTCTCACACCAATATTTCTTCTTCTCCACACATCCATTAAATCATATTTTCCCATTATATTAGACAAAAATTTACTAGAGTGACTATGTGGCTCTTCACCATTCCTATCAATTACAGAATTAATAGTACAGTTCCAGTCCCCTCCTAACACTAACCAAGTGTCATCACCAAAATTATGAAGTGCTTTATCTAGTTGGTCAAAAACTCTTACTCTGTCCACCCCATTATTTGGAGCATACACGTTCACTAGAACAAAAACATGTTCCCCATACTGTATTTTTATTAACAATACCCTTCCTTTTTCAATTTCTTCAGTATTTAAAATGCTGACTTTCAGCCCCTTTTTAAAAAGAATGGCTACTCCCGCACTATTGTTTGTCCCATGACTTAGTGCCAATTTCCCTTCCCACCATCTATTCCACTCAATTTCATTCTCCTCATTGCTATGAGTCTCTTGCAAAAAAACAATATTAACCTGATTTATATTTAAAAATTCAGAAATCACTGCTAATTTAGTCCTATCTCTTCCTCCATTTATATTTAAAGAGCCCACTCTTAAGTTGTCCATAAAAGAGTTAGAATATAAAGTGGACAGAGACAGAAAAAGAGAAAAATAACACATCATAAGAGTCACCCAGTGCACCCTAGCCATTATTTCTCGAAAAGAGACAGCCCTTTATTTTTCCTCAATTTTGTAACCAGTTTCTTTAATCTATACCTCTTTTTTTTACTCAATACATCATGACTCACTGTACGCTGCAGTACTTTTACGGAAAGAACAAATTTTTCCACATCTGGGAAAAAATCTTTCACCTCTACCACTTTACCAAATGTTGTGTCCAAAAAAACATTGATCTCATCCAATGAGTACAAATCTTCTATATTTTGCGAACCAATCTCAGAAATATCCGAAAGGGTATCCTCCTCCCTTGATTCTTCCTCCCTAACCATTTGAGAACTCAACATCTCATTCGGTAGCCACTTCTTTCATCTGAACATCTTCTTTTTCCTTACATTCTGATCCAAGGCTTTCCTCAAGTGCAACAGTCTTGCCAAAAGTCCCTTTCCCTTGATCTACATTAGCACATGATGCAACAACACTGCCATCACTCTCTTTAATTTAATTTTGAATCATTTGCTCTTCATTAAATTCGTTTCTTACCTCCGAATCAACAGTGTGAATCACACCAGGGATTACAGTGGGAATCATTTGCTCTCGATTCGAATTAGATTCACTGGCCTCTGAATTTTCGACAGGATCGACGACATTATTAGCACCACTACTACCAGCCTTATGAGGACATTTCGACCTTTTATGTCCCACATCTCCACATTCGAAGCACTTTAAACTGCCTGTGCTAGCACAGACCATGTATGTCTTCCCTTCATGTGAAACTCTAAAGGACACCTCCAATTCAGGTTGTTTCAGAAACATTGCCACCTGTCTCCTGAACGACATAACATGTTTTAGCGCTGTGTTTTTGCATCCGAGTGGAATAGTTTTTACCGTACTCGCAAACTTCCCGTACAACAAAGGTGCACGCTCAATCTCATCATTAGGAATAAACGGAGGCACGTTTGAAATGATTACCTTTCGGGTCGGGTTAACCAGCGGAGAAATAGATACAAAAAGTCCACTTACCGAAATTCCACTGCTAACTAGTCGGTTAACCAAATTCTCCTCCTTCAAGAAAACCACCACAGCTCTATTCATTCTTGATGCCGAAGAAATGTTCCCGTATCCAACTTGTTCTCCAATGGATACCAAAACTTCCTCCACCGCCACACTCGATTCAACCTCACACCTGACGCCATGACGGAGCGAAGGTGGCGCTTCTCCGCCCTCAGGCCGAGATCCCATCTCAACCCCGTCAACAATGCTCGCGGGCGTCGCGGCGACGAGCGCCAAATAAATAATTAAACTCTTTTCTTTCTAGGGTCTCACTTTTAAAAAATCCCCATACATTAAAAGAAAGAGAAAACAAAGATAGCAGAAAAACCCGCTTTCATTCACCCTCTACTCGTGAACACTCTCACACGCACCCAAACACTCCCAACAGAGAGAGAGAGAGAGAGAGAGAGAGAGAGAGAGAGAGAGAGAGAGAGAGAGAGAGAGAGAGAGAGAGCGTGGCATGAAAATCTACCTGTAAGAAGTCTCACAAGAGGGTGCTGCATTACATCAATCACTAAAGAGGAACAAATGAATGAGAAACTTTTCAATGGAAACCAAACTAAAATGAGTGTAGGCCTATTGTATTAAATGAATCTTGATAAATACAATACGAAATACATTTTAATATTATTAAATATAATATTAAATAAATCTTAATAACATTAAATACAACTTGCGTATTTCAAAACACATTTAGCCCTATGCATGCATGTATAGGGAGAATTCAGGTTGTTTGTGACACTTTTTGGGGAAAGTATAAAGAACAATCAAAATCAACACTCAAATAACAAAAAATTATAGTCACATAACACATTTAACATTTAAATACAAAAAAATAAGAAAAATTCACAACGTCTTTGCATATAGGAATAGAAAAGGCTGGGGACACACTTGAATACCTGAAACATTCAGACTGAACTGAACACATTTAACCCAGGGACACACTTAACGCCTGTAAGGCCGATTATGAATGTGATTTGATTTTTTTTTTATTTTATTTCAGGCTCTCTGCAAATCCAATGCTGCTACTGTGTTTTTCGCTTAGTTGCTCGATCCAGCACCGCATTAGCATCACGTCTGTTATTTACTATACTTGTGCTCGAATCACTGGGCAGGGCTACTGAACTTTATGTTTACTGCAATTACATTCCGTTTGAGAAATAAAAATAGCCAAATGTCCCGTATCTGTAAATTATGATGTTTTAATCAATGTCTGCATTATAGCTAATTTAATGTATTAAATTGACAATATGGTAGATATGCATGCCAAAAAAACGTTGTAAAAAATTGTTTGCAGTTCACAGTAAATAAACTAAATGGTTTCTGAACTGTCTATTCTTTGTTCTCTCTCTCTCTCTTTCTCTGACTGTCTCTGTTCATTCTCTCTTTATTATCACCTCAGTACCCCTTCAATCAGGCTTTGCCCCCAAACACCCCCCCCCCCCCCCTTCCCCCTCAGCTAGTTGGGTCATGCACATTTTTTAGCGTCCAGCAGCAAGTGATTTTCTCGTTCATTTGTCCTTTTCTTCTTCCGGTTTTTTCTCTCTCTCTCTTTATGGCATAACTCTTAATCTTATTCTGTGGCATGCAATGGTACTCTCTTCCACAATTCAGCTTTCTGGACCAAATCATTCAGATACAAAAAAGGACCAATAATGACTTTTTCTTTGTGAATGTTTTTCGAAACATACATTTTTCAAGGCGTTCTGCTGTTGACCTTTTAATACTTGGATTTCCAACATTTCTGCATTTTGTGAGTGTGAGGCCTGTGGAGAGGAGGTGAAAGCATGGACCTTGTCTGAGAATAACAGTGTCTCTTTCTCTCTTTTTGAAGTGTGTGGAGTGCTCAGAAACAGGTAAGACTTTGATTTTTAATGTATTATTAATACCGTAGCATTTTGTAACAATGATATAGGAATTTAGGACAAATTATAGTTTTGATGCTTCAGTTTAATTGTGGAATAATTAAACTGCTCTGATGTGTTAGACACTAACTGTTTGAGTCAAAACATTAAAAAGTGCTAAAATACATAGCGAATCCATTGTAACCTTTATTATATTCTTCCTCTTATTTTAAGCAAAAGAATGGACATATGCAGGTAATACATTTCTTTATTTTTTTTCCCTCTCATTCTACAGTACATGATTTTGTGACAGATTTTCTTTTCACTTTCATTGTGTTATGTAGTTGCAATTAGGAAATCATAGATAACTTATATGCATAATGGAAAATACTTATGAATTTCTGTGAAAAAGCTTTTTGAAGATTTAGCTATGTGTTTGCTTTTTTGGAAAATAATATTATTAATCAAGAACACCCTTTCCCTCAATTATGTTCTTCTATTTCTTTTTCTTTTCAAACTCTGTTCCATTTAATATCTTCCATAGTAGCATCACATACTCAAGAGAGAGAGAGAGAGAGAGAGAGAGATGTCCACCGGTGCAAGAGGTTGCATTTAAGTAGCTTAATTTGATACAAAAGAATGGCATGATGAAGAATAGGAGGCTGCTCTGCTTGAACAGCAATGCCATTTTGGAACAACCCAATGTAATCTTGTGACATTCTTTTCATAATAAGGCTTTTGGAAAAGCTTATTTAGCCATGTTTTGCATTGCATGCGCTAAACTGGCACATAATCTGTGCCAATGAGTGTCCAGAACCAAAAGCATAACAGCAATACTGTAAAAAGAATAACAGTATGCTGAAATACAAAATAATGTCCAGGTGAATCTCATACAACCCATCAATAATTTGTCTAAATTAAATACATAAAATCAATTATATTTTGCTTAGTTAAAATTAAGCCTATTTAAAAACTGTTTAGATGTTGATGACAATTTTATGACAATTAAGTATATGTAATATGCAAATTCTCATTATTGTATTGTAATATAATATTTATGCAGATATAATGAAGAAAAACATTGTATTCTGTGTTTTTATTTACAGTAAATGAGAGAAATGAGGGGTTGTCAAAATGTGCTTCATTGACATATGACAAATAAAGTCACAATAACATGCTGTATATATTGTTCTTTTTTAACAAAAAATCATTTTCCTTTATTTTTCTTATGCAAGATTTCTGTTGAAATGATTTCTACTGTTATACCTTCTACACACACATTCCAGGACACATTTTCAAGCCTGTACAATGTGTGTGTCATTGTTGTGAACCAACTCATTATTTCTGAATAAAACAGTTACATGGTTGAGTGATGCTTTGTTCCCTGTCCATGTTTGGGACAGCATGCAAGAGGTAAACTGACAGAGGCATGAAATATGTGTCTTGCAGTTGTCATAGAGATCTCCTTGGCAACCACAGATCAATGAAAGCAACCCTGCCTCCCCTCCCCACATTTTGCAGTGGAACAGGGGTTTGGGGGATATTCGTGGTGAACAGTGAGACTGAGGGGGCCTCTAATCCCTGTGTACACAGAACTGACTTGGCACCAAGCTGAAAGACCCAGACTCATATGCAAAGTTTTCTTTTGTTATCCAATAAAACTTTTTTTTCTGCCTTTTCTTTTTTTTCTTTTAATTTTTTTTGTTGCTCTGTCCCCCCTTTTTCTTTCAATAGCTAATTTCACTTCAGAATGTGTAGTCTGTGGGTTTGTAGCCATGTGTTTCCTCATTAGCTTTGCATGACTTAACACTTAGCTAGTACTTCACTATGAGCTTTCAGAACATAATGTAAACACACATTCTCCCTAAATGCTTTGATTTATTTTTAATTTACTATCATTTATATAATTTATAATTCCACAGACATTTTCATTGACTGATTCCCACACCGACATTCACCTCGCTGTGGCACCCTTTTCTGGTTGTGTTCAGGTGCTGTGGGACAGCCAGAATGGGCCGAGTTTTTTCCAGACTGTGGTGGTTCCAGCCAGTCACCCATAAATGTGGACACATCGCAAACACTACATGACCCAACGCTAATCCCTGTTCAGCCCCTCGGGATACAACCAGCCTGGCAACAGACCATTCATGCTCTCAAATAATGGCCATTCAGGTAAATTGATATTTTTCATCCATTCAAAATGGTCACACACTTCAAGTAAGCTACTCCTAGAGATTTAAAACAAAAACTCCAAGACAGAGTGGATTATGTTCACCCTTTGGTGATAATTTTGTCAATTAAAGTCAAAGTCAATTTTACTACTATAGTTAGCAATACGTAACTGAACCAAGTACATCCC
>JAQIUQ010000568.1:0-27404 GCA_030378365.1 Hybognathus amarus
AACAATTGAGTTGTTGCTATTCAATATTTATATAATTGTGGAAAATGAAGATATGTTAAACAATTCTGGTATTCTGTTGATGAGGGACAAATACTGTTTTTCTTTCTTTTTTTTCTTAAAGAGAACACAAATTGTGAAGACAAGAATGACAGATTGTCTATCTGTGACACTCGTAATGGGTAACTTAATTGCTAAGTTTTATTTTAAGTGCAACAGTTGTATAAATGTAACAGAAAAAACATAAAGCCTCACTTTTCATGTTGGGCAAGTATTTTGTTTTAAATGGCTCATGTTGTAGGCTATTCACTGTGATTCATTCCACATCAGAGATAGATGGGGAAGTTCTAAACGTATCAGCTTGGTCAAATATTCTCAAACAGAAAGACTATTCCCTAAATTAATTGTTATTTATTCCTATAAAACTGAATGTTGACAACTCTGTAGGAAAAGTCTTCACCTAAAACACATACAGTCCAACATACATAATGTGAAACAGTATCATCTGCTGTCTGAACAAGATGACTAAATCTATCAGAGTACTAAACCCTCTCATTTGCAGACTTTTGTGTGTTTATTATAAAAAGAGCTTTTCAACCCTCTTTTCTTATACCCCGTACACACTGTTGTAGTAAATTGTGCTTGATTATTGCTTTAAGATTATGCCTGAATTTTATCCATGGCCTTTACAAGGGACGGGTAACGTTAGTCCTCAAATGTTGATTGTATTACAACAATGTGTTACAGGCGCTGTTAACAAATCTGTCAGAATCTATTTACATATTGTTAATGTTTACTACGGCCATGGAAGGATCTGGAAGTGTTTTGTGTATTATCGTGTTATGTCTACTTAAACTATTTGTGTTGTTGTTGTCTTTTAATTAATTCGTCTTGCATAAAAATATTTAAAAAACGAATTGATGTTAAACACCCTGGAATATAATTTAAAATGTATGTTTGTCAAAAGAAAAAATCCTCTATACTCTCTTGTTCAAAAAGAACCATTGGCTTTGTGAAAGTACACATCTTGTCTCTGAAAATGTGTGCAATTTCTGAAAGATACAACTTACCCCTTTAGAACCTGAAGAACTAAAATGGGGTGATTTACACATATTATGACTTGACTTTGTATATTTTGAGTTTGACATACTTTGACTATGCTTGTAAAATTATTTACATTTTTAATTGAAATAGACAAATAATAGAAACTTGAATAAATAACAGATTTTTTTTTTTATAATAATAATAAAAGCTAATACTTTTAAGTTGAAAATTAACTATAATGCATATATACAATTATTTCTGTGTGTGACATGGGGTTTTTCATTTAGGATACTTTTCTTTTTTTTTCATACACGCACTCATATACAAATAGTCTACATACATAACTTAGTTTACAGTAACGTTACGCATGACAACATATGCTACGATAGGCTACCTGAAGGAGTATTCGCCATCATCCACCACCCAAATTTCATCAAAAAATTACCCCAAATGCTCACCTGTTGTCTACCGCTTGAATCGCAGTGTTTTTGTTCGTTTTATTTCTTGCATTATTTATGTTGTCTAAAAACCCTATCCTGTTGCGCTCTCTCTCTCTCTCTCTCTCTGTTCAACATTTAAATCCTTCCACTACCCCGCTCTGCCAGAAAGCTGTCGTCATTTGCTAGAGGAAAGCCTGAAATTACCGCAATAAACCGTATATTGTCGAAATGCTGCAATTTGAAATGTTTTGATAGTGCAAAAGGTTAAACAGTTACGGTAACAGGAAGACTGCTTGCTGGTGTGTGTCGGTGGACAAAATACAGCTTGCATATCATTGTGTAAATAAGATCTAAGACGACTAAGCACAGTTTTTTCTTTAAAGCGATAAAGTTTTTTTTTTTTTTTTTTAATTTGTTTTGTTAAAAATAATACTTTAGGTTAAAATTAATGCAAAATCATGGGTCATTTTATGGAAACTATCAAATATATTATGTAAATGATATTTAAAACTAGAATACTTCTGGATTAAACTACTTAATTTGGTTATTAAACTACGATTGACAAGCTGTGGTATAACATCTGTATCATACATTTTGTAAAGGAAAATTTCATGAAAATGTAACTGATGTCACTTTTTTCTTATGGGATAACCCCGATTACCCATTTAAGGATAGACTTTATTCAAAGCTATTCATTTAGATTGTGTGCAAAATGTAACAATTTAGTCAACTTTAATTATTGTGGTCTTGTGTGTAGCATTGGTGATTCATTGTGTCACTGGTGCTACAGTATTTTCTGGCATGTTAATGTCACATGTGACATGATAATAATTTTACATCCATTTAATTCTGTTTCACTCAAAGTTAAGATTTAGAGGATTGCATCATTACTTGATTTTAACATGTTTTTTTTCAAATATGTTCATTGTTATACCAAATACATGTCATTGCAGATTAACTACCATTCACGGGTTAACAGACCTGATTAAAATAAATAAAACATTATCTCCTTATTTGCTGCACTATTATTATTTTCTGTAACTCTGATTTCATGTGCTGAAAAAAAAATATTATCAAAGAAATTTAAGGTAACAATAGTGTCAGAATGGTAGGCACACATGCAGGACAACTCCCTCAGGAAGTCAGAACGATTTATCTTATCATAAAAATCAATGGATAAGAGTGGGCTATGTACAGTGTTGTGCATGAGCGCGTTCATTGAACTGATAATTCATGATAATTTAGGCGAACGTGAAATAAACATACTGTAGCCTATTACTGCCTGATGAACTTTACTATGAACGTATACTGGTGTCTGTGAACGCGCGCTCTCTCAGTTAAACTTCGTTCAACAGGGTGCCAGATTTCTATAGAACCTTCCATGCGAAAACCCCCTAAAACACACGTAAACAGGCCTTAATATGTCGCGGGGGTAAAAAAAACACCCAATCTGTCAACACAAGTCACCGCGGCCGCCGCATGCGTCATCAAAACAAAGAGCAGCATGCAGTCAACATCGAGGAAGGTCGTATGATCACTTAAACGAATTTTATGACAAGGTCAGTGAATATGAGAAAAATCTGACATGTCTGTGCAAACTTTGTCCGTCGATAAAATAATTGCTGTCTGTGGTTGACAACCACTGGTTGTATATGGGCTGACGTGGCAATAATAAAAAAATAGCTCGCAGGAACATTTGGGAAAAACTATTTCATTTTTGGAACTCGTGAATTTAGATACAAATTTAGAAGTATGAACTATTTCATTTAAAAATTTGTGAACTGCTTTTTGAACTAGATCATGTATAAGTGAACTTTCCCAACACTGGCCATATAATATGTAACTTTGTGGCCTTTTTTGTTTGAGAACTAAGATAATCCTCAGAGATGCATGTAGGCTTATCTGTTTGGTAACTTTTGGTCAAAAGTGCGAACTCGTAGCTAACCACCGGCAACATAATTAACACATGTAAACGCCAAACGCTGTGGATCAAAAGCGCAATGAACTACAGCTAAACACGTTTCTCTTAACACATGCGGATATTCGCACAGCTTGACAATTTCACACAACGCGACAACACATCGTAAAATTTACCAGACATACAGGAGCCTGTCAGCTACAGACCGTAAATCAGAAACACTGTTTAGCCTACTTGATACAAGAACACTACGACGGTCATGAGTGACACATGTCAGTCACGAATGACAGGCACACAACCCTGTATCTGTATAAGTCATAAATCAACATCATAAATCATAAAAAGTGACACAACGTTTATGTTAACACTACTTATTATAAATAGTCTTTTCTCTTGGTGCTGCATACTTTTTTGAACTGACAGCAATTTCAAATGGTCATGTTATGTTATCTCTGAAGGGATTCAGATTATTATTTTTTTTTTCAGTGGTCTTATAACAATCTGAGTGATGTTTAGTCGTTCAGTGTCTGTGTTTTATTTTTGCCATCTGCAACTTGTGGGTGAGAAGGCCTATTATGTTAATGGGGAACAATTGAATGTTAGTGTCACAAATTATCTCTGCGAATGATATCATTGTGCAAATTAATCCCCTTCCCATTAACAACACAGGCATGCTTAAACTGAGAGAGAGAGAGGTTTTAATCATGCTCATAATTAGTTTATGTGCGCTTCATTTAGCTACAGCGTGTTTATACAAGTCCTGTTGTACTCACTTTAGCAGGTTAATGTGTTTTCTGTTTACAAACGTAAAAATGCAATTATCTCTTTAATCAAATTAGACCCATTTTGAGTGCATACACCCTAGTCCTGTCGTCTACCACACTTAAGAAACGAGTGTGGGTTAAGCTGTTTTCAAACTTGGCTTTTCAGAAAATATATTGTACCGTAATTTGCTCTGTGCTGCATCTGTGTTTTTTCTTTTATCCTAATTCTTGTATAGATGTCAGATTGAGTTTGTGAGAATAATAAATGAAGTGTGTTTTCAGAGAGCACGATCTGCATGGGTGGTGCCATAATTGGGAGGAATGACTGGTTTTGACGGGAGTGAAAACACAAAGCATTGGAATATTACATTTATTTCCCGACACGTTTCTAAGTAGCTCTTTAGCAGCCCTTAAACTGTCACTAGGCTCAAGTTTGTCATTATTATAAAGGGCTGCGAATTTACAAGTCATCAAATATGGATGCAGGACTATGGGAGGGGGAGGGATATTTATGTGGAAAGAGGAGAATAATTGTATGACTGCCCAAGTATTTTAGATAAGTCCTAATTGTGCCACGTAAAGCAGCACAGAGGTGCGGATAAGAGGAAAGTGGGGCTCAAACGTAATGTTTCTCGTTGTTTCAAGAGGGTTATGATCTGATGTAGTCATTTGAAGTGAATTTAAAGGGGTCCTATTATGCTTTTTCAATCTCAGTTAGAGTGTAATGTTGCTGTTCGAGCATAAAAAAGATCTGTAAGGTTACAAAGCTCAAAGTCCTCTCTAAAGGGAAATAATTTATTTGATAGAATCCACTTTTCTAGATCTAAAACAGACGGCTCTTTTGGATTACAACGTGATTTTTCCGGGCTTTATGAAGTCATAATGTTCCTCATTTAAATAATTCCCGCCCACAGAATACGCAAAAAGTAGTATGTCTTCGTTTTTGTGGTTGTATTTTCTATTAACAGTTGTAATGTTGTTGTTACTATGCTCTCCTGCTAGCCAACATTAGTGTTAACATAGTGTTGTTTACTGTAGCTTTTATAATGCTGTTCACTGCCCAATAGGAAAATTAACCATGTTTTTGTGATCGATTACTATTTTCATAGTTTTCAGAAAAATATCATGATTAAATGGTCAATAACATCGGATCTATTACGTATAAGAATAACATACAATTCTTAAAAGTCTTGTGAAATCTGTGCTTGCAAAGTCTGAATAAAATTCGTTCTGGACGATTTCCACTATTAGTGGTTTGAAATTACCGCCATCCTTTATATTTACTTTAGAGAAGAACGCAGTTATGTAGGGGTGGGAAATTTTCTGAATATATGCTAAGCACTGCCAATCACAACACACTGGGCCAGCTAATCAATCACAGCACATTTCGTATTTTGTATTTTGAAAGGAGGGGCTTCATCGAAAATGATGCATTCGGAGTCGGGACAGACTGGGAAGAGAGGATCTTTAATAATGTAAAATAATGCGTTTTTTAAAAAGTCAAGCATGAAAGTATATTCTCAGGACACCCCAAAAACTTTGTCAGGGCTCTAGAGTGCGACCAAAAATTTGTAAGGGTGCGACAATTTTTCCTAGATTCGCACCAGTGCACCTAACGTTCTGGCATGATTGCATCTTCTGCCTATCCACAAATGAGTCTTTTGTTCTCCTTGCACGCATGGTTGGCTAAACCAATCAAAGATAGAGATTGGGCCGGTCTTTGCCTCTGATTGGCTGTGGTTCAGATATTCCTGTAGGGCTAAATGCTCCGTGCTGTGTGATTTAAAATAAATCTGCGACCTGAACACCAGAGAATCAGTTACGGCAATCAGCAGCAGAAGAGAACAGACGACGAAGAAACTTTTAGAAATATAGGCTACTTGAACTAGGGCTAGGTAAAAAATATTGATTTTCTCAATTTTAATCGATTCTCATTTTTTCGAACCGTTGGGCAATGCTGTGTTCAGTTGATGAATGAATGGAACATTGTAGCGAACATCCCATCCACTAAATCGCAATAATCTTTGTGCTTTGTTACTATTGATATGAAACAATGTCTCAGATTTCAAATTAGGTCCATTTTCTTACGAAATTTAAAAACATAAATAGTGTCAAATAGTGTATAGACACTGTGGCGTGAGATCACTCTGGCTCAGCTCAAGAAAAGCAGCAGCGCGGAGCCACATGATCTTCTCTTCCACCTTAATAATACCAGTTACAGCGCAAAGTAAACATGAACGAGCATCTGACAGCGTGTTAAAAGATAGAGTACAACTTATAGAAATTCGTATCTTTCACATGGAATCGCTCAGTCAGTGTTTCAACCGTGGAATGACGTCAGTAAGACGCTTGTAAACAATGTAATGTTATGTCACATTTACCTCAGAAAAAAAAAACATATCTAGTGACCATAAATTTTTTACCTAGCTAGAAAAATTAACTCTAGAGAGGAGCATTTTGCCAAATATATGCACCATATTACATATTCATATTCATATATTATAATATTAGGGCCCGAGGACCCTATTGTTTTTGCTCTGTTTATTATTATTGTTCTTTCTCTTAAAATAATCACTTTTTAGAGGGCCTAAACATGCTCAAACTCATGAAATTATTATTTTGCACACGCTTCAGAAGTGGTGAAAATTTACGTGTGAAATAGTTTACAAAATTGGGTGGGGCAAATTCTTTTATTGCCCCCACATTTTGCCCCAGCTACAGGTGTGAAATGTGGTACATACATGGTAATGACCCAATACCTACAAAAAGTCTCTTGGAGCATAGCTAAAAATAGTCAGCTATTTTGAACATCCTCCATTGACTTCTGTGCATTTTCCATAATTTCCTAATGTTGTACTTTAACGAACTCCTCAGTTTTGATCTACTCTTCAAATTTGGTGAGTGTAATCTTAAGGCCTTTGTGATGTTAAATTGCAAAGATCTTGAGTTTTCGTGTAAGGGTGTGCCCTTGGCGACCTTTTGCTGTCTAGTTGCAATGACACTGACTTCTCCATTTTATATTTTTATAGGTTAAAAAACGACACCTTATTCTTGTTTAAAAGGATTTACATAATATGAATGTATATGCAGCGTGATAAAAAGGTGACCTTGAAATTGTGGCGTTAAAGGCGACATGAGACGAGGAAAAATTTGAGTGCACCTAAATTTTGTGCTGGTGCACCTAAATAAGAAGGTTAGGCGCACCAGTGCAATCAGAGGCAAAAAGTTAGTCTGGAGCCCTGTTTGTAAAAGGGCATAATAGGACCCCATTAATTCTCTTTTGCTTTGACATGGTGGTGAAAAAAACTTTCATCCCATTTTGGGATGGGAGAAAAATATATTTTCAAATCTTTTGTGTTTTCTTGCAAAACTTTTGCATTTCCCCAAGAAATGTTTGCGTTCTCTCTAAAGATATTTGCATTCCCTCGCAAATATAGAACTTGCTGATGGTCCCTTCAGACTTGTCTCTCAGACACTTGCTCAAAGGACGGGAAAACATTGTCTACGTTATTATGATTGGAAATAGGTGCCATTTGTGTTTTAACAATGGAAGTTTGAATCTGTGAATATATTCCCTACCTTAAACTCCTTGAATTAAGAACTGACCGCATTTCTTTAAATTTAAGTCCAAGTTCAAACTCTATGAAACACTGCCGGTGATGCATTAAACAGAAAAAAATGTTTATCCAAGCTCGCAATAGGTTTTACGAGAGAACACTAATATCTTTGCGAGAGAACACAAAAGTTTCTCGGGGGAACTCAAACTTTTTGTGATTGAATGCAAACATATTTGAAGATTCTCCCATTTTTTTCAACATTTTGATTGATCAAAATCACACAAAAAAAGAATTGCTGCGTCCATGATTATTATAGATGTTGTTTGTTTTAGTATCCTTAGAAAGCTTGTGGTGTGGACGGGCCATGTTCCATTATGATATCCCTCTTCAGCAGTGCTCAGTCTGACTCTCGAATAACTTGATTTCTTTTCCCCAACTGTGCCTGTGAACAGAGGGTCCGGGCATTAGCTGTCTAGTTGCAATGACACTGACTTCTCCATTCAAACACGTGCAAGTACAATCCGTTCCATCTCTCACATACTTTCGTCCCACAGCCATTGAAGATGATGAAAACTTCCCCTAGTGACATTTAGTAACCTTTTCCACCAAGAGACAGGGGATGGAGATCTGAAAGACGGAGAGGGTGAGCGAGGGAGGGGCTGACATCTATACGTGGCATTCTTCTTTGTGTCACCGCGCCACATGTGCTCTCTTTCTTACCTTTTTTTTCAGCCCTCCTCAGTCCTTGGCACTGGCCATTATGAGCTGTATTGTGTGGAAGCTCCATCCACAGTAATGGCAGTTTGTGTTTGTGAAGCCAGTGTGACCATGAAAGACGTTTCAAAAGGGGTCTCTAAATATGTCATAAGAACATCTCTCATAAAAAAAAAATCTAATTATGTTAATATGCTGCTAAAAGTTAATTGGCACATAAGGGAGACAATGTTGTCCTGGGTCCTATGATGCAGAGAGGCCCACCAAGGTCCCCTATTAGGGGTGGGGGGAAACAAATTGATTTCTAACATACATTGTGCGAACGTGGACGATTTACAAATGTTAAAAATCTGATTTTTTTCCCCTAAAAACGTTATATTGACGGAACAAAAAAGGTGGAACTCTGAAGCGCGGAAGTGCAGTGACCGGCCAGTCTGTGGTGTGTGCATTGGCTGAGTGCGAAATCCAAACGGCACTCTCTTTGATAAAAGCTAACATATGGAAAATTGGCCTAATTTCATTGTTGACTATTTTGCATTTTTGTATGAGAGCTACTTTCTGTATTTTTTAGATTTCATATCAATATGCTGTAAACAGATCTGTTATGTACTGTAGGTTTACTGTACTGCCCTCCAGTCACAGTGTGCATCAGTGCAATGCCAGTCACAAAAAGTTACTTTCTGATGTGTTATTTACTTTTTTTGTACACATTTTTCAACAATGTTGACAGTAAGTTACTGTAATTAAGATTTACAGTACCATAACATTTCAGTTTTACAGTAACTGCATGGTGCTGTAATTGTGTACAGTGCATTACTGTAAGAATAGCTTTACACTAATTATTTTTATTTTTACTAAATATAAAATAGATTTCACAATTTTTATATAGAATTTATTCATATAAGTAAGTTCTATTGACATTCAAATCAATTAGACAATATTATTACACAATGCCATTTTTTAATTTAAAACATTTAATATACATCACAAAAAACAGTCTGCAAATGCTGGAAATGATGTGTTAATTTTTTTTTACACGTGTAAAAATGAGGTGGGAGAGTGTAGGGTTTTGTGTTAATTTTAACAAAGTAAATTTGTCAGAAAGGTTAGCACAGGGATGTGTAAACATGTTAAATAAACACGTTATGTGTTTGTTAGAATTTGAAAAAATTATAGAGGCATTGGTTGTGTAGCTTATACAATAATTATAATGAAATAGAAACCTGCATAAAACTGCAGAATATTAACACATAAGCAGTCAAAAAGAGAATGTCCAACACACGGCAAAACACAGTTCTTTTCACAATACATGACACATAACCTACCTTCAAAATAATTATTTCTAAATATGTTTTGGATTCATGTACACTGTTGGCCAAAATAAGTATTTAAGTGTCCAAATGTTTTTGATAGAAGTCTCTTTCATGCTCAAGAAACATTTCTTATTATTATCAATGTCTGACTGTCTACTCCTCCATCTTTTCCACAGCATAGGAGTAAAAGTCATCATCAAAATAATCTTTACTGATTTAAAGTAATTGTAGAAATTGCAGAAAAGTCTTAACGGTGAACACTAGAAACACATTAATGCGACAAATACCTTACAATCATTTTGTTGAATTCAACCAAAGTGCAAAATTGTAGTACAATTTGCAGTGTCAAGTCAAATATTTTGGAACTTAACACATCTCAAATGATTTTTGTCCCAATTCCTACAACTAAACTCATGAATTTGGATGGGAATTAAATTACCAACCGAACCATGATTTTGTCAAAAATAATTTCCAATTGAATGACAACAAAATCCCTGATTAGCACCTGTTGACGTTAAATGTTTTTGTAGATCCTCATGTAAAAACGTTGACCATCCAAATAGATTTGCACTCTTAAAACCTAATTAAGAAAATGTCTGTGAGTATTACCAATTTTCATCCATGTGTTTCTTTCTCCTGGAATTTTCTCCCATCAGGCTGGTGTGAGAGTGAGTGTCCTGTTTTCTTTTGTAATATATGGAAAAAGATTCTGTGCTCGTGGGACGGGAAGTGAGTAATGGCATGAAGGGCATTGGATTAAATGAACCACAAACTCAAAGAGATGCTCCTCTTTGCCCTCTCACTGTCTGTCTTCCTCTCAAACACGCATACACTCTCTCACACGCTGACTATTAGCAGATTAGTCAGCTGTTTGATCTGATAAAGGAACCCATGCCGTGGCATGTCAAAGAGAGGATGAGAGTACAGACTTGAGCCGTGAAGGGAGCCGTTTTTTTAGATGCTCAGCTCAAACATCACTATTACCTTCATACTCATTCTAACCTAGATTCCTCCTTCTCCTTCCAATGTGGTTTCAGAGCAATAGGATTAGATTTTCCTACTATGTTGCCCTTTTCAGAAATTTTGTACAGGAAGTTTGTATAAAGGTTCAAAGTCTCTTTATTTTAGCTCCTGCAGACCTTCCAGCTTTAGCTCAGTGTGCTGTGTCTGTTGGTTCCAACAGGGTATGAAGTGCTGCAACCCAATTGGAGTGGAAAGGATGATCTGGAGATTTTAATGTTAAGACCTAGTAAGGCATTCAATTGTAGTGCTATTTAAGTCTTTAAAACATTTATCTTTGAATTCATTATATTGTTTGTACTATTGAACAGCCTGCTCTCATTGTTAATACATCGGTATCAAGAAGTAAGATAGATGTTAAAATGAATAAGGATGTTGACGATATTTAAACGTAAATATTATTACGTATTTACAGCTAAAAAATAAATATACATACTGTATATATACGAATCTTTATTATCATAAAAATATTTGTATAATTGACCATTTATCAAACTGTAGATCTCTGAACCTTACCCCCTAACCCAAAAATGACCATATTATAGAGGATATTAAGGCCCCGTTTAGACGAAAGGGAAAACGCAGATATTTCCTTGTGGATTGGCCTCTCGTTTACATGAAAACCCATTTTTATCACAGAAAACTTATTTCTAAAAACACCGGCCAAAGTGGAGATTTCTGAAAATGCCAGTTATGTGTTGTTTTAGGTTCTCTCTTGTTGATTCTGAGGATTCTGATTGGCTTGCATGGCTTTATCCTTAACCCCTACACTGCCGTCAATAGGTTTGGCATAGTTATGATGGCGCTCGACAGCATATTTATGCAGGTGTGTGAACGATGTTATTTTGAAAACGGAGAGAGGGGGAAAATATAAATTTTGGTAAATACCTGGCTTTGTGTAAACGTGGCCTAAAAGAATATGATATTCACCATATAAATTAGTGTAGAAAAAAATACTTACTCTCTAATTTTGTGAAACATTTTCTGGTGTATACTTTGTTTGTCCTCTCAAGACTTGGGTTCAGTTTAAAGTGAAAACACATACTTTGAAGGCTCACTTCTAGATAAACAGTGTAAAATATTAACATTCTTGCAAAAAGCTTTATACAACTAGCAGTAGAGTAGCAACAGGTTCAATAGGCTACGGTGTCTTAGCTGGAATGTTGAGTTTACTTAATTTCACTTGAACAGTGAGATGTTCTCCTTGTATGCACCATCTAAAAATGAAAATAGTTCGAATCTTTGGATTCTCTGTATATTTCAGCTTAATTATAATTAAGAATCATTTCTGTCACAGAGGGTTTGCCTAATGCACGCTATTTCACAGTTAATTTGACTAAAAAGACTTGTGTGCATGTCTTTGGACTATCCTGTTTAGTGTGTGACTTTTTGCTCCATATTTAGTGTAAGTTATGTCCTCGTGGCAGAACGGCACAAGCTGTTTCTCCTCTGTCTGAGTGTTTTGGCCATGCTTGAGCACTGCTGCTCTGCTTGTTTCTTTAATAATCATTTTTAATGAGCTCTTCCTTATGCTATTCCCCTCTGCAGGCAGCTCAATTAATGCCTCATTCCATATCTCCACATCTCTAGTGCAGAGAGACCTCCCCCCCACCCCCCGACACACACACACACACACACACACACACACACACACACACACACACACACACACACACACACACACACACACACACACACACTGATCCACAGCACATACTTCCTGCTTTCCCTCCCAGGGTCAGATGATATGGTGTTTTCTGAAATTATGCCCAATCTAATGTGAGCTCTCCAGGTGAAAGCGGTGTGGTTTGTTTTTCAAAGGTGTCAGGAACATGCTGTTTAAGTGCAGGGGAAATGGGTATAAAAATGCCACCAGGTGGGTCACTGTGCTTGCAGTAAACAGTTCAAAAAGAGGATTTGAAATGCACTTTGAGCTGTTAGAGGAGATTACACATTTTCTTTAGGACAATATACATTTTTCTTTTCCACCCAGGACAAAAACTTATGATTTTAATCACCTTAAATGAAAAACAAATGTCATTAATTACTCAACCTCATGTCTTTCCAAGACTACAGTTTATCTTTTGAAGCATGAATGTTGATATTTTATTGAAATCTGTGAGATTTCTGTCCTTCCATTGACAGTCCACAAAACTACCACTTTTTCGCCTTAAAAAGTTAAAGGAGAACTTTGCGATCAATGAACCTTTGGTCTAATAAAACATCGGTACCCAGTTAATCATTCTCTGAGATTTGTTTTCATGATAATCGAATGTAAAGAGTTTTATCTCTAAAAACTGTTTAGCGTATAATGTTAGTACTGGGGCATCTGACTAAGTAAAAAGATTAAATCGCCAGTTTATTCCACTAACAAGGCTCAAAATAGCCCCACACTAACACAGTAACATAATGAGTGTCCATACATGCAAAACTGAAGCATTGAGAACTTTGTAAGTGTATAGACTGTTCAATAATAAGATGCGTTATAAAGACAGTTCACTTCATGTATTCAGACAGTAGCCATCTTAGAATATTGTCTTATAAGCTCAAACCACGAATGTCATGCTGAGTGATTTGAACTGTATGAAGTTCAGCGAACTTCTGAACTGTATGTAATGGCGTTCGGTGATCCACTTATCGAAGATTATATTCTAAGATGGCTCCTGTCTGTATACATGAAGTGAACTGTCTTTATAACGTATCTTCTTATTAAACGGTCTGTACTCTTACAAAGTTCTCAATGCTTCGTTTTGCATGTATGGACCCTCATTATGTTACTGTGTTAGTGTGGGGCTATTTCTGAGCCTTGTTAGTGGTATAAACTAGCGATTTCTTTTTACTTAGTCAATGCCCCCAGTACTAGCATTATACGCTAAACAGTTTTTAGAGATAAAACTCTTTACATTCAAATTATCATGAAAACAAATCTCAGAGAACTAATTGACTAGGTACCGATGTTTTATTGGATCAAGGGTTCATTGTTCGCCCGAGTTCTCCTTTAATAAAGAGATCGTAAAACTCATCATAAATAGAATGGTCATCATTTTCTAAAGAAACTGTTCAGTTCACATTCAAAGCACATTCATGCTTTGAATATGAACTGATTGAATTTCGTCCTTTTATTCACATGTGAACATAAACAGAAGCAGAAGTACTTGCTTAATGCATGAGAATAAACTTCAATGGTTCAGGCGGAAGCTCAAACGCACTGCGTAACAAATGAGACAGAACTTCATCATGGTTTTCGCACGTCAAACAAGCATGCTTGAGCATCCTTTTACCACAACTGATGTGTGAGTTGATTAATATTTATTAGTAAAAAGTATTCTTAAAAGTTAAGATTGTAGCCACTGTAGTCGCTTGGACTATATTAATGATGTCTTTAAAGTCCCTGTGAACCCGAAAATGCAAACAAACTTTCTCCAGTGTTGTGACGTATTTCCGAGAGAAACGGAATTCCCGATGACACGTCTCACAGGTGTTAGGGAATTTTAATCTCACATGTATTACATATGATTATTGGATCTTATGTTTTCCTATGTTTACCTCCTATATGTAATAACAGAGGAATGTCTTATGGTTTTGCTATCGGTGAAGGAGGTAATTTGTCTTTACTTTATCAAGAGTGGAGTGAGGTACCAGAGAAACCGGCCAGGTCAGAGGTCATCTTAGACTAGGGAGAATAGAGGGGGTTAACGGTAAATCTAACCTAGACATTTGAATCCTATTGCTTGTGGAATTTTACAGGGAGGCTTGGCCTGCAGTAAATAACCTTGGGAGAGCTATATAGAGAGACTCTTGCCTGTGTTCTGGGTGTCACTCTCATGCACAGCGTTACTTCTGTGTGTCAAGACTGAACCTTCTTGCAAAGAATAAAGTACTTCTCTTTCTTTTTTTAATTTGACTCTGAGCATTTAATTTGAAAGTGTGTAGGCCTGACTTGTCTGAGATTTGGCAAACAGAATCTCCATTAAATCTCAATTTTTTTCATATTTTACATTTATAAACTGACAATGTTAAATCATTGATATTGAAATAAAATTTTAAAGTTTAGGACGGTTCTCTAAGATCTACTTGTATGTTTCATCAACTTGAGGTACTGAGTGCAAGAAGTTGATTGAAGTGGATTTTTTTTTTTGTGGATTAAATGCATGCAAATAAAAGTGTTAGGCTGTATAATGAAGTCATTTTGATGGAACTGTCCTTCGAGTTAGAGACTCAGTAATGCTTGTTGCCATGACATCCTTTACCTTCAATCTGTTTGCTTGCATTTCAATGTCAGCTCTATTGATTGGCGTTCATTGTCTGTGGCCCTGAAGATGGAGGCTGTGCTGTTCTGAGAAAAGCATAGACGGATTAAAGAGATTGTGGGCCCTGGGCACAGAAACTGTTTTGACTTTTGTTTTTTCTTTTGATTGTTCTGATTGCAGCATGGGTTTATGTCATTTTCAGTTTCTCTGTAGGTAATATTAACAAAATCAACAAACTTATTTGACACACAAAATTTCTCCTTCATTGCCAGTTTATTGCACAGGAATATAATTTAGTTATATAAAAATCTTTTGTTATGCCTTAGGGCCCTATGAAATCCATTTTATTTTTTCCCAAATTCCATTTTACTTTTTCCCAAATTCCAATTTTTCACTTTTAACACTCCTTAAAAGTGAAATTATTTCTGCCTCTCAATTTTCTATATAATTATAGCCATCTGGCTAGTGACGGAACTAGAATAATTTTTGAATGTATAAGCTATATGGTTTTTTAGAAAGAAAAATTTAACATGTGAAAAAAGAAGAATTGGGTTGAATTGAATTACTGCCATTGTGTGAATATGTAATCAATAAAAAAGTAACTAGTCTGATGATGAGTATTTTAAAATGTAATTTAATCTAGTTACAAGTACTTGTAATATTTTGAATCTAAAACGGTAATCCAGATTACATGTAATCAGTTATTATCCAGCACTGCTTAAGCCCCGTTCACACCGCCAGCGATTTTGTCGCTGTGTGTCGCTAGGCTCTGTACAGTGATGTCGCTTGTGGGCGTTCGTAGTGCTGTCGCTCTGATGTTATTGGTAGACTGCACGTCTGGCCATATCTATACAAAAGACCATCACAAGTGATATATACAACTATATAATTTTAATTTGACGGGGAATGAATGACTTTTAAGGCTAAAAAGAAACTGTATGCTGTTGGGAGAGTGTTTTTATATTACCACAGCAGTGTTCAGTGGATTAAATCATTTACTAGATCAACGATCGATCAATGAACAAATTAAACTCACTCATACTGGCACAAATTATAAAAACGCCATTCGAATTTGACAAATAATCAATTTTCTTGTGCCTAATTGTCAACGTAATGCAGAGGAAATTGCAAAATGAACTGCAGCAGTGCTAAACGTGCATCATAAAATTAAAAGACTCTAACTATAACGTTAAAATGTATGCATTAAACTCACTGAGACTGTCGACAGTTTCTTTTCCATGCATCATTTTATTATCCATGTATGGTTACAGTAAAATCATATTAAACAGTGAACTCATCCTCAAACTCTTTCTTTCTGTCTTGCCTGCACTCTGAGACGGTGACGTGAGCTCCACTGAAAGACAGTCTTCTTTCCTATTGGTTGTCGCTCGTAAAATCGCTTCTGATTTGCATAAAGTTGAAAATTCTCAACTTTTGTCGCTTGTCCTCATCGCTTGACACGCCCACATTCTGTCGCTAACGGTCACTGTCGCTCATGTCGCCGGATGTCGCCAGCGCTCCATTGAAATGAATGGGATCTTGTCGCTTTGCTCGCTGCGTGTCGCTGGCGGTGTGAACGGGGCTTTATACAGGTAGATGCAGTATATGTATTCAGTATTGTTCTATTCGGGATATAGCAGTTGGATAATGTCAAAATACAGTTGTCTCTCTCCAAGGTTGTGGTGTTTCTGTGGTCATGAGTCAATGCACTAACCGTTTTAGTGCACTGTCCTTTTCCCTTGCAAAACTCTGATCACAATATCTCTCCACAGGCTTTCTCATTGAGTGCTTGAGATGAGAAACTCTGACAAAGGTTTGCTATAGTTTTTCCCTATGAAAGTTTTGCCAATCAATTTCTGAGTATATGCAGGCCTGACAGATCTCACATCATTTCTCCGTTTGACTGACAGCGCTTCTCATTTTCTCACGACTCTTGCAACCTTATCATGGACTGTGTGTGTGTGAGAATGCCAAGAACCGTTTGTGTGTGTGTGTTTGAGTATGCATGTTCCTTTGTAGATATAAAAAAAAGAAAATCCAATCTTTGAACAGCATATTCCTGTCTGTCTTCGCTGGGCGCTTTCTTTTAAAGTCTATATATTGCGAGGTTGAGCTGTGATATCTTGTGCTCTGTAAATCAGTTCTTATGTCAAGAGGCTGTCAATTTAATTCAATCTAACTATGTTTTCTTTTTGTGGGCTGTCAGATGGACGATGCCGCACAGAGCACAACTCTCCTCCCCTTTTTTAGACCGTAATGTAATGAGAGACACAAGGCAGATCTGTGGGTTTGCATATATCGTCAATGTTTTGGTTCACGTGAATCCAGATTATTGAAGACTATTAATAATTACTGCTTAAAGCAGTCTCTCGTTCTCCTTTCTCATTGTCACTTCACCCCATTCCCATTCCCATCTCAACACACACTCACAAAACTAAATTAGTCCCACACACACAAGCGCTGAGCAATGATTATTCCTAATGGAGGGCGATCTTACCGTTGCAGGGGTGCTAACGTTTTTATAATTGACTTCTGATCAGCCCGAATGCCGAGCAGCAGAGACAGATGTTGTGGCTCATTTTGGCTTGTCGCAAGTCTTGCCAGCCATAATTTAGAACATTCTCTGCACCTGTGTCCTGTCCTCTCCATTTAAAGACGGGTAACGTGTATCCCAACCCAATGAAATCACCATTCTCACCAAACTGTAACCATTGTGTGCCTTTTAAATTCCAATTCAGAAATCCATATTACAGTAATTTTTGACTAGAGATGCAAGATTTCTCCAGGAAACCTTTGAATATTGATTTAACAAAGTCTTGTGTATAGCATTATAAATTATATATATAAAAATTAAAAAAATTATCCAAAATACATAACCAGCCAGTGTTCAAAACTATCTGCTAGCCTCAGTCGATTCAAAGCGGTAAAGCTTGTAATAATGTTTTAAATTCCAGGGGTACTGGTGGATTTCCACGGGAGATTCAAGCATGTCTTTGTGTCAATACGTCACATCTGTATACACATAAAGAAGGAGTCTTGGCGAGTAGGCTATATTGCGTGCAGGATGTTGGAGGTGGAGATTTATAGCCTTTTCTCACAGCACTTGATATAATTAAACTTATCAATTTGATGGTGAAAGGTTCAAACGACAATGACCAGTGACAACAGATTCATCCACTGTAAAATGCAAAAGACTTCGTTCGGACTTCAGAGTGGCTACAGAAAAAAAGAGACTTTAACTGGACCCATGCGAAAACAAGAATACATATCGGAAAGAGATTTCATGCAGTCATGCAATGCTCATGTCGAATGCCGCAACTGCCGGTCTGATAAAATGGAGCGTAGCCTATATTTGCATTAAGTGTCTGTGTTTTTAGCAAAAAACACGCCCGTCCCGGAACAGCTACAGTGGCGTAGATAGTATAGCATGTAGTTCTTGAGAGAGCTTTTGATGTCACTTGGACCCGAGTTACAATCCTGCCTTTTGCTGAACATATAAGATGTAAAATGTATAAACTAACATGAAGGTATTACTGAAATTATATAAAGTGTGCTAAAATGTAGCCTACTTATTTTTTCTCAAGGCCCGTAAAATAATAATTCTATATCACAGATGCTAAAATATATATATAATAAGTTAAATATAAACACAGCTTTCTGCTTCCTCTATTCAAATGGGTAGTTCAACTTGCCATTAGTTACTCACCCTAATATCATTGTAAACTGTATGATTGCCTTACTTCTGTGGACAAAGGAAGAAATTTCCACACACAAAAAGAAGATATTTTGAGAAACGTCTTAGTTTTTTGTTTTGTCCAGGCCATAGTGTTCCACAGAAGAATGTCATAAAAACATAAGAGCGAGTAAATGATGACAATCTTTGGCTGAAATCCTGTGCAAAACTTCCTTTTGTAGTGGTGTACCGTGTTGTAGGACATACCTACCCCATAGAAGTCTAGCCGTCTTCACATGTGTAAGCTAACATTATAAATGCATTGCATATATCATCTCTGCTTGATTGAATCTCATTTATTTAAAAACCAGTCCTCCTGAGAATGGCATTAATGGAAGAGATGGAGGTTTGAAATAGATTGAAAGGTGTAGAGGGATAATCTGTTCAGAGCGGCACAGTCTTGGCCTTGTGTTCGCACTCCTTCACCACTGCATGATGGCTTTAGAGCCGATTCCTCCCTAGAGAGGTTTTCATCTTTAATAACAGCAAGATATCCTGTAGAGACCGTTAAACAAGTTCATATCTACTGAACCAAAGGTAGGGAGTGAATGACAATGAATAAAGCTCATTTATAACTTCAGGTGATAGTCCCTGAATGAACTGAATAGTAGTTGTTAAAGACCCACTTTGGTGAAAATCAAGTTTTTCATGTTTTTTTTAATACGTCTTTGTTGTTTTTAAAATGCTTTAAGACAAACCATGTGCAGATTCATAATTCAAAACAACTGCTGAGTATTTTCTTCTTAAAACTGCAGTGAAAATAAACACAGCATATCATCATTACGAAACAGGGTAGACTCTAGAATCCCAGGTTATCCCGGTATATTTTTATGTTGTTATGAAAAACCAGGTACATTTAGCAATATAGCTGGTGAGTGGTGTATATGACGATGGTATGATGAACTATGTGCCTAGGTTGTTCTTTCGCCACTGATGTTCTAAGTTGTTCAAAGCGTTTCTAAAGATACTGGGTCTCATTCATTAAACACGAGCAGAACGAATTTTTGTGTAAATCATGTGTAAAGTGGTTCTGGCTTCAATTTTCGGATTCATTAAAATGTTCGTATTTTCCAAATGTTAAATCTACACCTGCTCCCAGCCACGTGTAAATGGTGCGCTTTACATACGAACGTTTTGCTCATTAATAAGGATGCATTTTCATTCACCTTAATCGGGTACATATTTAAACAAAAAAAATAAAAAATATTTTATATAGTAATTACATAGGTTTTTTCTTTTTACTTTATTATGAGAGCCAGTAATAGCAGATCTGGATGGCGGTCCCTCTCCAGTTTGAATACGATTTTTCCGAAGTGAACTAATTAGTTTTTTGCTGTCAAGCTTAATGTCGAACCATTTTCTTCTCACTTCTGGGACTGTTCGATTAACAGATAAAACTCCATTAACTGCATCTGTAATATGCTGCCAAGCTTACTTTTTAGGACCTGATATGCTACGCTTGAAAATAAACAATGGCATTTTGAATGAACTTCTGATAATAAAACTTCAATTTCTGCATCTGAGAAATCTTTCTTTTTCATTCGCATTTATGTTATTATATGCCTATATGTATAGATGTCAGTCGGATATAATGGGCCTGATTATGGTAATTGAGAATGAACGTGCACGCGCATCCCATTTACGACTGGTTGGAATTCATTAACACACACATACATTTCACTATCATGTCTGACGTTTACAAAGTATTTGTGAATCAGGAGAAGAGTTTTCAGGAAGGTCTCTTTACGCGCAAATCACTCTCATATTTACTTGTATATTTACGAATGTTTCATGAATGAGACCCACTTATTTTCAGTGTCTGACCTTTTGTAATATTAGTGGTTTGTGTAATATTAACAACAAATTATTAGCTGTTTGATAACCTAGTCAAGCAAAAGGATAATCATATTAATTTCTGTTATGTGTCCGATGTCGATACATAAAGTGCATTACCACTCTGATACATTGACTTGTAGATTATCCTGTATGAGTGAGTGGAGACGGGGCTCATTTGCATCTTTACATTTAATAATAGTTACATTGAAGCTATTTTAAAGGCATGAATATATATATATATATATATATATATATATATATATATATATATAATTTTTATTAATGAAAAAAAAACATGTTTAAAAAATGCCATTTCGGTGATCAAAGAGTTAGAAGGGATAAAATGATTGTCTACACCTCCTGTAGATAATCATTTTATCCCTTCTAACTCTTTTATTAGCCGAAATGGCATTTTTAAAACAATTTTTTTTATGGTAAGGGAATTTGGTTTCTAGACAACAGAGCAGATTTTTGACAAGTTTCTTTTTTTCATTGTATTAATGCATTAATTAATTGATATGGATTTTGATTCATTTATTTTCATTTAAAATGTTTATTTTTCAACATTATTCAGGAAGTATCACTGAAGTTCTAAAAAGCAGTAAAAAGCAAAACTGACCAAGAGCTTTATTTTTTTACAAAAAAGGTAGCTTAAAGTGTTTGTGTGTAATGTAACTGATCCCTTGGATGTGTAAAAATACCTCATTTCACCAATTAGGTGGCCAAGGCACTGCAGGGAAGTTGGATATAAATAATGTACCCGTGTCATGAAGTCAGCCACTGTAACCTTTTTCTAGCTCTTTAAGATGTCATTTTCAATGAAGCTGCATCTCTATCACTTAGCACAGAGTGAGAGAGAGGCTGGTGGGAGGGATTTGAAAGGAGACAGGTGCAATTGCACAGCCTCTTAGAAGGTCAAACCTGGAGATCAGGTCTATCAACTGCCTGCTTGTCATCTTGTTGCATATGAAGGAAAAATGAAGGGAACTTGTAGTCAAGCTGAAGCAGATGTTAGAAGGACAAAAATGACAGATATAAAAGAAAATAGAGCAGAAAGTTACCAGTGCATTGTTTCTCGACTTGGGGCCATTGGCTAAATAATAATAATTAATAATAACAATTCTCAGTTTTTTTTCTACTTCTGATCAAAGATTTTGGTATCGCTTCCTTTTACAGTACAGTACTTACAGGGTACTTACAGTGTACTTACCTAGAAAGTACTGGCTAATATAAGGAGGCGTCGCATGATCTTTTAAACGTGTTTTATGACGAGGTCGGTGAAGATGGGAAAAATCGTACTTTTTTGTGCATACTTTGCCCGTCGGTTGTATATGGGCTGTGGCATTAATTAAAATTAAAAAAAGCTGCATATGGAAAAAAATAACTATGAACTAGTTAATTTTTTCATGTATGAACTATGAACTGAACTAGTTAATTTTAAAATGTAAAAAATTAACTTTGAACTACTTCATGTAGAAAGTAAACTCTCCCAACACTGATTGGCTCGTTCAATAATACTCGAAGACAATAGGCTCCCTGGCGTGATCCCATTTCAGTCGACTATGTCCGACATTATTGACTGAAAGGGAACCTATATAATTTTGCATATATAATAGTCTAGCATTATTTTGCCGCTCCAATGACTGCATATAGTTTATTATTATTTAATAGTAATGGGTTAGTGCAACAGTAAATGTATTTTCCTTTAAAGTATGTGAATGACCAGTGTGCTTTTTTTTTTCAATCTTGATATGAGGTGTTTTCGCCGATTAGTTTCACTTTTTCATTTTGCTCTGGGTGTGAGCAGGCATTTAGATAAATGGTAAAAGAGTGACCTGAAACTGGAGCTACTGAGATCACAGTCATGCTGTAAGAGCAATGCACAGCAGGGTAACCCGTAGAGAAAGTCCCTTCGAATGTACCATCATGCTTTGAATGAAACACAGCAGCCAAATCATGCAACAAATGAGTAACAAATAGCAATCAGCTTTTTGATTTGAACCAATTCTTTATATTCAACAATGTCAGAAACTACTCTTTACCTGTCCATAATATCAGTGTTTTCTCATAGGTTACTACCTGGTACTGTAGCCATTCAAGAGCATGCTTCTTAAATAAACCTGCAGTAAGCAAAACTGACGGGTGGATAATGTTTTAAGCGAATGAGGGAATTGGAACAACTGCATTCGCACCCCTTCAGGCAGGTTCCCTGGGGAACACTCTCTACTCTTCAGTCTTTCCCTATCCACTCCACAGTTCTGATGTGGAGATGATAACACACTCTGGTAAGTGTGGTGGCCTTGATCTTTCTACCTCTACATATCTCTCTATTCTATGAGAGAAGATGAGAAGAAAAAAAACCCCTCTCATACATTCAGCCTAATCTGTGATTTGGGCCGCACTATCCACCTCCATTATCACCTACTCTCCCAAAGGAAGAGGGAGAATTGCATTTTCCACTGAACTCACCTTGGCTGCTTGCAATATAACATACACATATTGATAACGTGCAAAGGGTTTCGGGGGATAATTCATCCTTCAGTCATTTCAAATGGAATAGAAAAGGGAATGAATATAACTTGCGTAATATTTTATATTGTAATGTAGTGTCCAAAGCTTCCCAGAATGCATTGCAGATAGAACAGTTTTAGGCTTTATCCAAAAGCTTAAAAATGCTACCTTTGGAGGATGCATTCCAAGGCAAGAAGGCATCATGGCACGTTCATATCCAATGGTAGCTTCACTTCCTGTCTCCTGAGATACCTTCATCTAATTGATTTTTGAAGGCAGCATAGATTTAATGCCTGTTCACACCGGAACGAAATTTCGCACGCGATATTCGTAGACGTTTAACGCCTCGTGACTAAACAATGGGCGCCAATGTGAGTGTTCACACCGACGCGAAAAACGGCACACGTAAAAGCGTCATTTTTTAAAAAACGCCTCAGTTTTTTTGGTTTGACGAGCCGCGTCAAAAACTATCCGAACCAATGAGATTGGCGGGTTTGCTCGTGTGTCTGGTACTTCTGAAGTTACGTAAAACACAACTTGGAAAGTAAAAACACAACTTGAAGTAAATCTTGCCGAGCACACATACGGCGAAGAAGATATAGCCTACAAGGCAAGATACCTATCTGGGCACGACGAATGTTGGAGCATAAAGAGCTATGATAATATTTATATTACTATTTCTGTAAAAAAAGGGACATGTGTAATGGTCACTTTGTGCTTTTATAGAAATCTGAGTTGATTTTCTTGCTCGATCCCCATTTATGAGGACGAGTGTGACGTTTGAGTGGTTTTATTAAACGCGGGAAATATGACAACTCTCGACTTTCGTGCATCTGTTCATCCGACAACTAGTGCTATGTTTTTATCTCTGGGCAACATCTCAACTTTGCGTTACACATCCTGTTTTCACGTCCTGTCCTGGCTGTTTTTAAGTGATGAAAATGTCTGGGACATTTTAATGTCTGGACGTGTTACTTTAAAACTGCTGGGAAATATCAGTTTTACAGCAAAATATAGATGGGCAAACAAGGTGGATGAGGAAGAAAAACAGGATAAAGAGGATGAAAACTTAAAAATATAAATAGATTTTGTTAGTTTGTTTTTGTAAGTTTGTGAGAGCTATTTTTTGTTACATTTGGAGGCATTTCTTTTAGTTATTTATTATATTTATTTTTCAAATACAGAAGACATTATTTCTATCATTATTTTATTCATTATTTTTCAATCGGTCATGATAAAACATTGAGACATGAATATGATTAGCCAAGTATAGTATTATTTTATTATTTCTGTTTTACATACACCATCTAATGTCAGGGAATGGATTTGCATGTTCACTCGGCTCATCGGCAGCGAAAAACGCTTGGGTGTGAACACAAAAAACGCGTTGAAAACGCTACGATAACGCTCGCTGATATTCGTCCGGTGTGTCGGGCCTTTATCCTTCTCCTTTTGACATCCCAGAATCCTGTGCATTCCATTCTGTGACCGTTGAACTAAAAAATATAGATTGCGTCTGAAAAGTTGTGGTTAGTGGTCAGTTTATTTGTAAATGTAAGTGTTGACCATCATTTTCCACTTCTAATGTAATTTCTTGCTAGAAATGACTTGCCTGACTACGTCAGACTTCCTACTTCCTCTAATTTTATTTCGCTCCTGTAGTCACTCACCAAAGCTCACTCTGTTTTGCTGTAGATCACTAAACTGCCTCAGAAGTCGGTCCGAAATCAGTTTCGTAAGGTACCTTTATGTACAAATGCTGCCTGCAGGGTCATTGCCATAAGGCAGTGAGGCAATGCAACAAGTCAGCTGCCTATGTTTTCGGTTGCAGCCTTGATCTTTAATGTACTAATTATTTGTTGTTCTCAAACGGTTTGCCGTTGAGCAGTTTTGAAGCTCCAGAAGTTGAGTTGGGAAAGATTGTTATTATTTTTTGTTATTTTTTTTTCTTAATGGAAGCTTTAAGGGAATTTACAGGTAAGATTGTATCAAATGACCGTCTGACTTTGATATCTGGGTTTATTCAAGTGTTCTGCTTTTTAAGACATGAACTCCACACTAAGGTGAATTCTTTAATGTTTTCTCTGGCTTTCTGCTGTCCAGAGTAATGCAGTTTCTCCCTAGTACAATCTACATGTTTACTTGGAGTCAATGAAACTACATTCTTACACCACAAAACCCTCGCTTAAAAATACGTTTATCTCTTCTAAGAGGTGGAGTTGCAACAGTTTATTGGCTTGGTGAGAATGCGAGTTCAATTAGTACTAAAGAGGCAGTGATATCTACAAAGTGCCTTATGATCTTCAGAGACACAGGTCTGCAAACAAATAGGTGCACAAGTAAAACTTTACAGATCTATAGACTTCCTCAACTTAAGAAATATGTGTTAAAGTACACTTTAATTCAGCAAATATCTATTTATTTTCTGGCGTTTTTCATGTCAAGACTCACTTTAGTGAGCTAGTGCCAATAAATAGTAAATTGACTGCATTCATACTGTATAGTGCTTTCACAGACCCAATGGCCACCAAAGCGCTTTATATATTGCCTCACATTCACGCATTCAATCACTCATTCATACATCGACGATGGTGTCAGCCATGCAAGGCGTCATCCAGCTCGTCGGGAGCAGCTGGGGTTAGGTGTCTGGCTCGTGGACACTAACACTTGGTCAGGAACCACCAACTTTTCAGTTTGTAGGCAACCTACATGAGCCACTGAGCTACTGCTGCCCCATTAAGAAATATACAGAATTATGAGGCTTTAAGGGTTACAGTTTATCTAATACAAATAAGGGTAAAGAAGATTTGTTCTATATCATGTCTTTAGTCCCACAGGTGTGTCATATTACAGTGTTTCTTCCTTTATGACACTGCTCACAGGCTCTCGTGTGGGTGGTTGATATTTTATTTTCCGGCTGTCGTGAGAATCACTCGGTGCTTCTGTTAAAGACAACAGCAGAATATATAGTGAGCAATGCACTCTGAGTCTGTGGTATCGCATGTAGCATCCATTAATGATCTCAGGCAGCCAGCCACATGTCTGGATCTCGGCCAGTGGTGGTGTTTTCCTGGGCCGCTTTCTTCTGTTAATCCATCTATAGTTACATTGTGGTGTAACAAGAATCATATATTTTTTAAAGTGTTGCATTTGATCTTTTTACTTTGTTTCAAGTTTATTCTGAAATAACAGTGGAGTCTGGAGGAGCAAAGCTTTTTAAAATTAAATGTAATACAATTTGCTGAATTATACGTTTATGAAAAACCTGATGATCTTATTATCCAGCATGCTCTTGCAAAAAACCCTTTAACATAAGAAAACCCTTTAATTGCAACAAATAATTACTACAGGATTTCTAAAGTTAAGAAGTTTGTTGCAACCGACTGATAACCTTTGTATGAGGTGTATATTTCTTCTTTATTTTATTACTTTTATCTTTGTTCAAGTTATTCTTTTGTCTCTTTTTTTATTTCCAAGTTTAATTTTTTTTTCATCTTTTCAATATGGACTTTCAGTTCAAGGTTGCTACAACACGCCTCGCCTTCATTCATCACATTCCTTCTTTCTCTTTTAGCACTGCTTCTCTCTTTTTGTCTTTTAGTGACATTTTCCATATACTAATTGCATTACTGTACCACACCACAGCACACAGATCAGTATTTAGAAATTGGTCAATGGTAAACTAATTTGCCTTTGCAGAAAGAAAGACATGCTGATAGGTGAGGTTGACATAACTATATGAGCTAGCCGCAATAGTGCATACATCCCTGCCACTGCTACAATCAGTTTAATGTTTATAAGACCAAATATGAGAGTTTTATGGTCAAGTGTATGACTGTAATATAATACACAGCACATAACTATATCACTGTAGTATCAGATGTTTGGATACATGTGGTTTTCTTTCCAGCATCCCTGGTTGTTGTTTTTCCACTAAGTTTTCATTTGCAGGTCTTAATGAAAATGTATTGTTTATGAAGTCCAGGCCACAATGAAATCTGTCTCGATTTTCAACCCCAGAATTCATTCAGTATTGAATTTGGCCGGAGCTCTGTTGTCTAGCTGCAGTTTTGGTCAGGCTGTGAGCACATTGTATTGCTCTGCGTTTAGAAAAGGGTTTTGAACTGGAGACTTGAACCCTTGCTCCTATTTTCAGGAGTTAATCAGAAATGGTTTCCTTTACAGTGACAATATTTGGAGTTTTCAGATTTTCCTTTGCTAATGTGTACATACTTGTCTTTCTGTCCCTCATAGAGGCACTGTAATGTTACATTTTATACTACATTTATATAATATTTACACTCTAA